>CM066040.1:61834119-61977614 GCA_033557465.1 Ichthyophis bannanicus
CGGGGCCGGCGTTGTGCTGGTCTTTCCATGTCGCCCGCGTGGTCGCGGGGGGCGTGGCTGGTCTTTTCCCTGTCGCTCGCGGCAGCGGGGCCCTGGGCATGGTTTTTCCTGTAGACCGCGGGGCAGGAGTGTGCCTGGTCTTTTCCCTGTCGCCCAGCGGGGACGGCGTTGTGCCTGGTATTGTCCTGTCGCCCGCGGGGCCGGCCGTGTGCCTGGTCTTTGCCTGTTCGCCCGCGGGGGCCGGCGTGTGCCCTGGTCTTTTCCTGTCGCCCGCGGGGCAGGCGTGTTGTGCTGGGTCTTTCCCTGTCGCTCGCGGGGCAGGCGTGTGGCCTGGTCTTTTCCCTGTCGCTCGAGCGGGGCCGGCGTGTGCCTTTACCTGGTAGGGGGCTTTTGGTATTTCTGTCCCCAGAGGGGAAGGAGTGTGCCTGGTCTTTTCGTCTGTAGCTGCGGGGCCGGCGTGTCGCGGGGCAGGCCTGGTATTTACCTCGCCAGAGGGCCTGTTCGTCTCTTCCCCGCGAGGGGCCGGCGTGTGGCTGGTCTTTTCCCTGTAGCCCGCGGGGCCCGGAGGTGGCTGGTTCTTTTCGCTGTCGCCCGCGGGCCGGAGCGTGTCGGGTGCCCTGGTCGTGTCCTGTCGCCGCGGGCCCGGCGTGGGCCTGTCTTTTCCCTGTAGCTCGCCGGGGCCGGCGTGTGGCTGGTCTTTTTCCCTGTAGCTAGAGGGGGCGACGGGCGTGTGACTGGTATTTTATCTGTAGATAGAGGGGAAGGATTGTGGCTGGTATTTTACCTGTAGATAGAGGGGAAGGAGTGTGACTGGTATTTTACCTGTAGACAGAGGGGAAGGAGTGTGGCTGGTATTTTACCTGTAGACAGAGGGGAAGGAGTGTGGCTGGTATTTTACCTGTAGACAGAGGGGAAGGAGTGTGACTGGTATTTTACCTGTAGACAGAGGGGAAAGAGTGTGACTGGTATTTTACCTGTAGACAGAGGGGAAGGAGTGTGACTGGTATTTTACCTGTAGATAGAGGGGAAGGAGTGTGACTGGTATTTTACCTGTAGATAGAGGGGAAGGAGTGTGACTGGTATTTTACCTGTAGATAGAGGGGAAGGAGTGTGACTGGTATTTTACCTGTACACAGAGGGGAAGGAGTGTGACTGGTATTTTACCTGTAGATAGAGGGGAAGGAGTGTGACTGGTATTTTACCTGTAGACAGAGGGGAAGGAGTGTGACTGGTATTTTACCTGTAGACAGAGGGGAAGGAGTGTGACTGGTATTTTACCTGTAGATAGAGGGGAAGGAGTGTGACTGGTATTTTACCTGTAGACAGAGGGGAAGGAGTGTGACTGGTATTTTACCTGTAGACAGAGGGGAAGGAGTGTGACTGGTATTTTACCTGTAGACAGAGGGGAAGGAGTGTGACTGGTATTTTACCTGTAGACAGAGGGGAAGGAGTGTGACTGGTATTTTACCTGTAGATAGAGGGGAAGGAGTGTGACTGGTATTTTACCTGTAGATAGAGGGGAAGGAGTGTGACTGGTATTTTACCTGTAGACAGAGGGGAAGGAGTGTGACTGGTATTTTACCTGTAGATAGAGGGGAAGGAGTGTGACTGGTATTTTACCTGTAGATAGAGGGGAAGGAGTGTGACTGGTATTTTACCTGTAGACAGAGGGGAAGGAGTGTGACTGGTATTTTACCTGTAGATAGAGGGGAAGGAGTGTGACTGGTATTTTACCTGTACACAGACTGGTATTTTACCTGTAGACAGAGGGGAAGGAGTGTGACTGGTATTTTACCTGTAGATAGAGGGGAAGGAGTGTGGCTGGTATTTTACCTGTAGACAGAGGGGAAGGAGTGTGACTGGTATTTTACCTGTAGACAGAGGGGAAGGAGTGTGACTGGTATTTTACCTGTAGACAGAGGGGAAGGAGTGTGACTGGTATTTTACCTGTAGACAGAGGGGAAGGAGTGTGACTGGTATTTTACCTGTAGACAGAGGGGAAGGAGTGTGACTGGTATTTTACCTGTAGATAGAGGGGAAGGAGTGTGACTGGTATTTTACCTGTAGATAGAGGGGAAGGAGTGTGACTGGTATTTTACCTGTAGATAGAGGGGAAGGAGTGTGACTGGTATTTTACCTGTAGACAGAGGGGAAGGAGTGTGACTGGTATTTTACCTGTAGATAGAGGGGAAGGAGTGTGACTGGTATTTTACCTGTAGATAGAGGGGAAGGAGTGTGACTGGTATTTTACCTGTAGACAGAGGGGAAGGAGTGTGACTGGTATTTTACCTGTAGACAGAGGGGAAGGAGTGTGACTGGTATTTTACCTGTAGATAGAGGGGAAGGAGTGTGACTGGTATTTTACCTGTAGACAGAGGGGAAGGAGTGTGACTGGTATTTTACCTGTAGATAGAGGGGAAGGAGTGTGACTGGTATTTTACCTGTAGATAGAGGGGAAGGAGTGTGACTGGTATTTTACCTGTAGACAGAGGGGAAGGAGTGTGACTGGTATCTTACCTGTACACAGAGGGGAAGGAATGTGACTGGTATTTTACCTGTAGATAGAGGGTGTGACTGGTATTTTACCTGTAGACAGAGGGGAAGGAGTGTGACTGGTATTTTACCTGTAGAGAGAGGGGAAGGAGTGTGACTGGTATTTTACCTGTAGATAGAGGGGAAGGAGTGTGACTGGTATTTTACCTGTAGATAGAGGGGAAGGAGTGTGACTGGTATTTTACCTGTAGACAGAGGGGAAGGAGTGTGACTGGTATTTTACCTGTAGACAGAGGGGAAGGAGTGTGACTGGTATTTTACCTGTAGATAGAGGGGAAGGAGTGTGACTGGTATTTTACCTGTAGATAGAGGGGAAGGAGTGTGACTGGTATTTTACCTGTAGACAGAGGGGAAGGAGTGTGACTGGTATTTTACCTGTAGACAGAGGGGAAGGAGTGTGACTGGTATTTTACCTGTAGATAGAGGGGAAGGAGTGTGACTGGTATTTTACCTGTAGATAGAGGGGAAGGAGTGTGACTGGTATTTTACCTGTAGATAGAGGGGAAGGAGTGTGACTGGTATTTTACCTGTAGACAGAGGGGAAGGAGTGTGACTGGTATTTTACCTGTAGACAGAGGGGAAGGAGTGTGACTGGTATTTTACCTGTAGATAGAGGGGAAGGAGTGTGACTGGTATTTTACCTGTACACAGAGGGGAAGGAGTGTGACTGGTATTTTACCTGTAGATAGAGGGGAAGGAGTGTGACTGGTATTTTACCTGTAGATAGAGGGGAAGGAGTGTGACTGGTATTTTACCTGTAGACAGAGGGGAAGGAGTGTGACTGGTATTTTACCTGTAGATAGAGGGGAAGGAGTGTGACTGGTATTTTACCTGTACAGAGAGGGGAAGGAGTGTGACTGGTATTTTACCTGTAGACAGAGGGGAAGGAGTGTGACTGGTATTTTACCTGTAGATAGAGGGGAAGGAGTGTGACTGGTATTTTACCTGTAGACAGAGGGGAAGGAGTGTGACTGGTATTTTACCTGTAGACAGAGGGGAAGGAGTGTGACTGGTATTTTACCTGTAGACAGAGGGGAAGGAGTGTGACTGGTATTTTACCTGTAGATAGAGGGGAAGGAGTGTGACTGGTATTTTACCTGTAGATAGAGGGGAAGGAGTGTGACTGGTATTTTACCTGTAGACAGAGGGGAAGGAGTGTGTGACTGGTATTTTACCTGTAGACAGAGGGGAAGGAGTGTGACTGGTATTTTACCTGTAGATAGAGGGGAAGGAGTGTGACTGGTATTTTACCTGTAGACAGAGGGGAAGGAGTGTGACTGGTATTTTACCTGTAGACAGAGGGGAAGGAGTGTGACTGGTATTTTACCTGTAGACAGAGGGGAAGGAGTGTGACTGGTATTTTACCTGTAGATAGAGGGGAAGGAGTGTGACTGGTATTTTACCTGTAGATAGAGGGGAAGGAGTGTGACTGGTATTTTACCTGTAGACAGAGGGGAAGGAGTGTGACTGGTATTTTACCTGTAGATAGAGGGGAAGGAGTGTGACTGGTATTTTACCTGTAGATAGAGGGGAAGGAGTGTGACTGGTATTTTACCTGTAGACAGAGGGGAAGGAGTGTGACTGGTATTTTACCTGTAGACAGAGGGGAAGGAGTGTGACTGGTATTTTACCTGTAGACAGAGGGGAAGGAGTGTGACTGGTATTTTACCTGTAGACAGAGGGGAAGGAGTGTGACTGGTATTTTACCTGTACACAGAGGGGAAGGAGTGTGACTGGTATTTTACCTGTAGATAGAGGGGAAGGAGTGTGACTGGTATTTTACCTGTAGACAGAGGGGAAGGAGTGTGACTGGTATTTTACCTGTAGATAGAGGGGAAGGAGTGTGACTGGTATTTTACCTGTAGATAGAGGGGAAGGAGTGTGACTGGTATTTTACCTGTAGATAGAGGGGAAGGAGTGTGACTGGTATTTTACCTGTACACAGAGGGGAAGGAGTGTGACTGGTATTTTAACTATACACTGAGGGGAAGGAGTGTGATTGGTATTTAACCTGTGGACAGAGGGGAAGGAGTGTGACTGGTATTTTACCTGTACACAGAGGGGAAGCAGTGTGGCTGGTATTTTACCTGAATACAGAGGGGAAGGAGTGTGACTGGTATTTTACCTGTACAGAGAGGGGAAGGAGTGTGACTGGTATTTTACCTGTACACAGAGGGGAAGGAGTGTGACTGGTATTTTACCTGTAGATAGAGGGGAAGGAGTGTGACTGGTATTTTACCTGTAGATAGAGGGGAAGGAGTGTGACTGGTATTTTACCTGTAGATAGAGGGGAAGGAGTGTGACTGGTATTTTACCTGTAGATAGAGGGGAAGGAGTGTGACTGGTATTTTACCTGTAGATAGAGGGGAAGGAGTGTGACTGGTATTTTACCTGTAGACAGAGGGGAAGGAGTGTGACTGGTATTTTACCTGTAGATAGAGGGGAAGGAGTGTGACTGGTATTTTACCTGTAGACAGAGGGGAAGGAGTGTGACTGGTATTTTACCTGTAGACATTGGGGAAGGAGTGTGACTGGTATTTTACCTGTAGACAGAGGGGAAGGAGTGTGACTGGTATTTTACCTGTAGACAGAGGGGAAGGAGTGTGACTGGTATTTTACCTGTACACAGAGGGGAAGGAGTGTGACTGGTATTTTACCTGTAGACAGAGGGGAAGGAGTGTGACTGGTATTTTACCTGTACACAGACTGGTATTTTAGCTGTACACCGAGGGGAAGGAGTGTGACTGGTATTTTACCTGTACACAGAGGGGAAGGAGTGTGACTGGTATCTTACCTGTACACAGAGGGGAAGGAGTGTGACTGGTATTTTACCTGTAGACAGAGGGGAAGGAGTGTGACTGGTATTTTACCTGTAGATAGAGGGGAAGGAGTGTGACTGGTATTTTACCTGTAGACAGAGGGGAAGGAGTGTGACTGGTATTTTACCTGTAGATAGAGGGGAAGGAGTGTGACTGGTATTTTACCTGTAGATAGAGGGGAAGGAGTGTGACTGGTATTTTACCTGTAGATAGAGGGGAAGGAGTGTGACTGGTATTTTACCTGTAGACAGAGGGGAAGGAGTGTGACTGGTATTTTACCTGTAGACAGAGGGGAAGGAGTGTGACTGGTATTTTACCTGTAGATAGAGGGGAAGGAGTGTGACTGGTATTTTACCTGTAGACAGAGGGGAAGGAGTGTGACTGGTATTTTACCTGTAGATAGAGGGGAAGGAGTGTGACTGGTATTTTACCTGTAGACAGAGGGGAAGGAGTGTGACTGGTATTTTACCTGTAGATAGAGGGGAAGGAGTGTGACTGGTATTTTACCTGTAGATAGAGGGGAAGGAGTGTGACTGGTATTTTACCTGTAGATAGAGGGGAAGGAGTGTGACTGGTATTTTACCTGTAGACAGAGGGGAAAGAGTGTGTGGTATTTTACCTGTAGATAGAAGGGAAGGAGTGTGACTGGTATTTTACCTGTACACAGACTGGTATTTTACCTGTAGACAGAGGGGAAGGAGTGTGACTGGTATTTTACCTGTAGACAGAGGGGAAGGAGTGTGACTGGTATTTTACCTGTAGATAGAGGGGAAGGAGTGTGACTGGTATTTTACCTGTACACAGAGGGGAAGGAGTGTGACTGGTATTTTACCTGTAGATAGAGGGGAAGGAGTGTGACTGGTATTTTACCTGTAGACAGAGGGGAAGGAGTGTGACTGGTATTTTACCTGTAGATAGAGGGGAAGGAGTGTGACTGGTATTTTACCTGTAGATAGAGGGGAAGGAGTGTGACTGGTATTTTACCTGTAGATAGAGGGGAAGGAGTGTGACTGGTATTTTACCTGTAGACAGAGGGGAAGGAGTGTGACTGGTATTTTACCTGTAGATAGAGGGGAAGGAGTGTGACTGGTATTTTACCTGTAGACAGAGGGGAAGGAGTGTGACTGGTATTTTACCTGTAGATAGAGGGGAAGGAGTGTGACTGGTATTTTACCTGTAGACAGAGGGGAAGGAGTGTGACTGGTATTTTACCTGTAGATAGAGGGGAAGGAGTGTGACTGGTATTTTACCTGTAGATAGAGGGGAAGGAGTGTGACTGGTATTTTACCTGTAGACAGAGGGGAAGGAGTGTGACTGGTATTTTACCTGTAGATAGAGGGGAAGGAGTGTGACTGGTATTTTACCTGTAGACAGAGGGGAAGGAGTGTGACTGGTATTTTACCTGTAGATAGAGGGGAAGGAGTGTGACTGGTATTTTACCTGTAGACAGAGGGGACGTAGTGTGACTGGTATTTTACCTGTAGATAGAGGGGAAGGAGTGTGACTGGTATTTTACCTGTAGACAGAGGGGAAGGAGTGTGACTGGTATTTTACCTGTAGATAGAGGGGAAGGAGTGTGACTGGTATTTTACCTGTAGATAGAGGGGAAGGAGTGTGACTGGTATTTTACCTGTAGATAGAGGGGAAGGAGTGTGACTGGTATTTTACCTGTAGATAGAGGGGAAGGAGTGTGACTGGTATTTTACCTGTAGATAGAGGGGAAGGAGTGTGACTGGTATTTTACCTGTAGACAGAGGGGAAGGAGTGTGACTGGTATTTTACCTGTAGATAGAGGGGAAGGAGTGTGACTGGTATTTTACCTGTAGATAGAGGGGAAGGAGTGTGACTGGTATTTTACCTGTAGATAGAGGGGAAGGAGTGTGACTGGTATTTTACCTGTAGATAGAGGGGAAGGAGTGTGACTGGTATTTTACCTGTAGATAGAGGGGAAGGAGTGTGACTGGTATTTTACCTGTAGACAGAGGGGAAGGAGTGTGTCTGGTATTTTACCTGTAGATAGAGGGGAAGGAGTGTGACTGGTATTTTACCTGTACACAGAGGGGAAGGAGTGTGACTGGTATTTTACCTGTAGATAGAGGGGAAGGAGTGTGACTGGTATTTTACCTGTAGACAGAGGGGAAGGAGTGTGACTGGTATTTTACCTGTAGACAGAGGGGAAGGAGTGTGACTGGTATTTTACCTGTAGACAGAGGGGAAGGAGTGTGACTGGTATTTTACCTGTAGATAGAGGGGAAGGAGTGTGACTGGTATTTTACCTGTAGATAGAGGGGAAGGAGTGTGACTGGTATTTTACCTGTAGATAGAGGGGAAGGAGTGTGACTGGTATTTTACCTGTAGATAGAGGGGAAGGAGTGTGACTGGTATTTTACCTGTAGATAGAGGGGAAGGAGTGTGACTGGTATTTTACCTGTACACAGAGGGGAAGGAGTGTGACTGGTATTTTACCTGTAGATAGAGGGGAAGGAGTGTGACTGGTATTTTACCTGTAGATAGAGGGGAAGGAGTGTGACTGGTATTTTACCTGTAGATAGAGGGGAAGGAGTGTGACTGGTATTTTACCTGTAGACAGAGGGGAAGGAGTGTGACTGGTATTTTACCTGTAGATAGAGGGGAAGGAGTGTGACTGGTATTTTACCTGTAGACAGAGGGGAAGGAGTGTGACTGGTATTTTACCTGTAGACAGAGGGGAAGGAGTGTGACTGGTATTTTACCTGTAGATAGAGGGGAAGGAGTGTGACTGGTATTTTACCTGTAGATAGAGGGGAAGGAGTGTGACTGGTATTTTACCTGTAGATAGAGGGGAAGGAGTGTGACTGGTATTTTACCTGTAGACAGAGGGGAAGGAGTGTGACTGGTATTTTACCTGTAGATAGAGGGGAAGGAGTGTGACTGGTATTTTACCTGTAGATAGAGGGGAAGGAGTGTGACTGGTATTTTACCTGTAGACAGAGGGGAAGGAGTGTGACTGGTATTTTACCTGTAGACAGAGGGGAAGGAGTGTGACTGGTATTTTACCTGTAGATAGAGGGGAAGGAGTGTGACTGGTATTTTACCTGTAGATAGAGGGGAAGGAGTGTGACTGGTATTTTACCTGTAGACAGAGGGGAAGGAGTGTGACTGGTATTTTACCTGTAGATAGAGGGGAAGGAGTGTGACTGGTATTTTACCTGTAGATAGAGGGGAAGGAGTGTGACTGGTATTTTACCTGTAGACAGAGGGGAAGGAGTGTGACTGGTATTTTACCTGTAGACAGAGGGGAAGGAGTGTGACTGGTATTTTACCTGTAGATAGAGGGGAAGGAGTGTGACTGGTATTTTACCTGTAGATAGAGGGGAAAGAGTGTGACTGGTATTTTACCTGTAGACAGAGGGGAAGGAGTGTGACTGGTATTTTACCTGTAGACAGAGGGGAAGGAGTGTGACTGGTATTTTACCTGTAGACAGAGGGGAAGGAGTGTGACTGGTATTTTACCTGTAGATAGAGGGGAAGGAGTGTGACTGGTATTTTACCTGTAGATAGAGGGGAAGGAGTGTGACTGGTATTTTACCTGTAGACAGAGGGGAAGGAGTGTGACTGGTATTTTACCTGTAGATAGAGGGGAAGGAGTGTGACTGGTATTTTACCTGTAGATAGAGGGGAAGGAGTGTGACTGGTATTTTACCTGTAGATAGAGGGGAAGGAGTGTGACTGGTATTTTACCTGTAGATAGAGGGGAAGGAGTGTGACTGGTATTTTACCTGTAGACAGAGGGGAAGGAGTGTGACTGGTATTTTACCTGTAGATAGAGGGGAAGGAGTGTGACTGGTATTTTACCTGTAGACAGAGGGGAAGGAGTGTGACTGGTATTTTACCTGTAGACAGAGGGGAAGGAGTGTGACTGGTATTTTACCTGTAGACAGAGGGGAAGGAGTGTGACTGGTATTTTACCTGTAGATAGAGGGGAAGGAGTGTGACTGGTATTTTACCTGTAGATAGAGGGGAAGGAGTGTGACTGGTATTTTACCTGTAGATAGAGGGGAAGGAGTGTGACTGGTATTTTACCTGTACACAGAGGGGAAGGAGTGTGACTGGTATTTTACCTGTAGATAGAGGGGAAGGAGTGTGACTGGTATTTTACCTGTAGATAGAGGGGAAGGAGTGTGACTGGTATTTTACCTGTAGATAGAGGGGAAGGAGTGTGACTGGTATTTTACCTGTAGACAGAGGGGAAGGAGTGTGACTGGTATTTTACCTGTAGATAGAGGGGAAGGAGTGTGACTGGTATTTTACCTGTAGATAGAGGGGAAGGAGTGTGACTGGTATTTTACCTGTAGACAGAGGGGAAGGAGTGTGACTGGTATTTTACCTGTAGATAGAGGGGAAGGAGTGTGACTGGTATTTTACCTGTAGACAGAGGGGAAGGAGTGTGACTGGTATTTTACCTGTAGACAGAGGGGAAGGAGTGTGACTGGTATTTTACCTGTAGATAGAGGGGAAGGAGTGTGACTGGTATTTTACCTGTAGACAGAGGGGAAGGAGTGTGACTGGTATTTTACCTGTACACAGAGGGGAAGGAGTGTGACTGGTATTTTACCTGTAGATAGAGGGGAAGGAGTGTGACTGGTATTTTACCTGTAGACAGAGGGGAAGGAGTGTGACTGGTATTTTACCTGTAGACAGAGGGGAAGGAGTGTGACTGGTATTTTACCTGTAGACAGAGGGGAAGGAGTGTGACTGGTATTTTACCTGTAGACAGAGGGGAAGGAGTGTGACTGGTATTTTACCTGTAGACAGAGGGGAAGGAGTGTGACTGGTATTTTACCTGTACACAGAGGGGAAGGAGTGTGACTGGTATTTTACCTGTAGACAGAGGGGAAGGAGTGTGACTGGTATTTTACCTGTAGATAGAGGGGAAGGAGTGTGACTGGTATTTTACCTGTAGATAGAGGGGAAGGAGTGTGACTGGTATTTTACCTGTAGACAGAGGGGAAGGAGTGTGACTGGTATTTTACCTGTAGATAGAGGGGAAGGAGTGTGACTGGTATTTTTCTGTAGACAGAGGGGAAGGAGTGTGACTGGTATTTTACCTGTAGACAGAGGGGAAGGAGTGTGACTGGTATTTTACCTGTAGAAAGAGGGGAAGGAGTGTGACTGGTATTTTACCTGTAGATAGAGGGGAAGGAGTGTGACTGGTATTTTACCTGTAGATAGAGGGGAAGGAGTGTGACTGGTATTTTACCTGTAGATAGAGGGGAAGGAGTGTGACTGGTATTTTACCTGTACACAGAGGGGAAGGAGTGTGACTGGTATTTTACCTGTACACAGAGGGGAAGGAGTGTGACTGGTATTTTACCTGTACACAGAGGGGAAGGAGTGTGACTGGTATTTTACCTGTACACAGAGGGGAAGGAGTGTGACTGGTATTTTACCTGTAGACAGAGGGGAAGGAGTGTGACTGGTATTTTACCTGTACACAGAGGGGAAGGAGTGTGACTGGTATTTTACCTGTACACAGAGGGGAAGGAGTGTGACTGGTATTTTACCTGTACACAGAGGGGAAGGAGTGTGACTGGTATTTTACCTGTACACAGAGGGGAAGGAGTGTGACTGGTATTTTACCTGTACACAGAGGGGAAGGAGTGTGACTGGTATCTTACCTGTACACAGAGGGGAAGGAGTGTGACTGGTATCTTACCTGTACACAGAGGGGAAGGAGTGTGACTGGTATTTTACCTGTACACAGAGGGGAAGGAGTGTGACTGGTATTTTACCTGTAGACAGAGGGGAAGGAGTGTGACTGGTATTTTACCTGTAGAGAGAGGGGAAGGAGTGTGACTGGTATTTTACCTGTAGATAGAGGGGAAGGAGTGTGACTGGTATTTTACCTGTAGATAGAGGGGAAGGAGTGTGACTGGTATTTTACCTGTAGATAGAGGGGAAGGAGTGTGACTGGTATTTTACCTGTAGACAGAGGGGAAGGAGTGTGACTGGTATTTTACCTGTAGATAGAGGGGAAGGAGTGTGACTGGTATTTACCCTGTAGATAGAGGGGAAGGAGTGTGACTGGTATTTTACCTGTAGATAGAGGGGAAGGAGTGTGACTGGTATTTTACCTGTAGATAGAGGGGAAGGAGTGTGACTGGTATTTTACCTGTAGATAGAGGGGAAGGAGTGTGACTGGTATTTTACCTGTAGATAGAGGGGAAGGAGTGTGACTGGTATTTTACCTGTAGATAGAGGGGAAGGAGTGTGACTGGTATTTTACCTGTAGATAGAGGGTAAGGAGTGTGACTGGTATTTTACCTGTAGATAGAGGGGAAGGAGTGTGACTGGTATTTTACCTGTAGATAGAGGGGAAGGAGTGTGACTGGTATTTTACCTGTAGATAGAGGGGAAGGAGTGTGACTGGTATTTTACCTGTAGATAGAGGGGAAGGAGTGTGACTGGTATTTTACCTGTAGATAGAGGGGAAGGAGTGTGACTGGTATTTTACCTGTAGATAGAGGGGAAGGAGTGTGACTGGTATTTTACCTGTAGATAGAGGGGAAGGAGTGTGACTGGTATTTTACCTGTAGATAGAGGGGAAGGAGTGTGACTGGTATTTTACCTGTAGATAGAGGGGAAGGAGTGTGACTGGTATTTAACTGTAGATAGAGGGGAAGGAGTGTGACTGGTATTTTACCTGTAGATAGAGGGGAAGGAGTGTGACTGGTATTTTACCTGTAGATAGAGGGGAAGGAGTGTGACTGGTATTTTACCTGTAGATAGAGGGGAAGGAGTGTGACTGGTATTTTACCTGTAGATAGAGGGGAAGGAGTGTGACTGGTATTTTACCTGTAGATAGAGGGGAAGGAGTGTGACTGGTATTTTACCTGTAGATAGAGGGGAAGGAGTGTGGCTGGTATTTTACCTGTAGATAGAGGGGAAGGAGTGTGACTGGTATTTTACCTGTACACAGAGGGGAAGGAGTGTGGCTGGTATTTTACCTGTAGACAGAGGGGAAGGAGTGTGACTGGTATTTTACCTGTAGAGAGAGGGGAAGGAGTGTGACTGGTATTTTACCTGTAGATAGAGGGGAAGGAGTGTGACTGGTATTTTACCTGTAGATAGAGGGGAAGGAGTGTGACTGGTATTTTACCTGTAGATAGAGGGGAAGGAGTGTGGCTGGTATTTTACCTGTAGATAGAGGGGAAGGAGTGTGGCTGGTATTTTACCTGTAGATAGAGGGGAAGGAGTGTGACTGGTATTTTACCTGTAGACAGAGGGGAAGGAGTGTGACTGGTATTTTACCTGTACACAGAGGGGAAGGAGTGTGACTGGTATTTTACCTGTAGACAGAGGGGAAGGAGTGTGACTGGTATTTTACCTGTAGATAGAGGGGAAGGAGTGTGACTGGTATTTTACCTGTAGATAGAGGGGAAGGAGTGTGGCTGGTATTTTACCTGTAGACAGAGGGGAAGGAGTGTGACTGGTATTTTACCTGTAGACAGAGGGGAAGGAGTGTGGCTGGTATTTTACCTGTAGATAGAGGGGAAGGAGTGTGACTGGTATTTTACCTGTAGATAGAGGGGAAGGAGTGTGACTGGTATTTTACCTGTACACAGAGGGGAAGGAGTGTGACTGGTATTTTACCTGTAGATAGAGGGGAAGGAGTGTGACTGGTATTTTACCTGTAGATAGAGGGGAAGGAGTGTGACTGGTATTTTACCTGTAGATAGAGGGGAAGGAGTGTGACTGGTATTTTACCTGTAGATAGAGGGGAAGGAGTGTGACTGGTATTTTACCTGTAGATAGAGGGGAAGGAGTGTGACTGGTATTTTACCTGTAGATAGAAGGGAAGGAGTGTGACTGGTATTTTACCTGTAGATAGAGGGGAAGGAGTGTGGCTGGTATTTTACCTGTAGATAGAGGGGAAGGAGTGTGGCTGGTATTTTACCTGTAGATAGAGGGGAAGGAGTGTGGCTGGTATTTTACCTGTAGATAGAGGGGAAGGAGTGTGGCTGGTATTTTACCTGTAGATAGAGGGGAAGACACATCGCATCAGGATGAGGATTCCTGCGAAAATCAGAAAATTTCCTCCCACTATAAATGGAATCCATCCTAAAAGAGGAAAAAAGAGCAAAGGAATTAGAGGCAGAAAAGAGAAGGAGAAGAAGCAGATGGAAAGATAATCATGTGGAGAAGGAAGATATGAATTTCTCTCGGTTGGTTTTGCATTTCCATGTTGTCTCGTTCTTTGCCCACTGGCTTGGCCCGTTAGCCTGTGACTTCTGCATCTTCTCACACATGATTGGGCTGTTCCCGGCGAAGACTGCATTAGGCCCATGTCTAGGGTGCTAGATTCTGAGGCGTCAGGAAAACAAGCTTGGGACCCTCTACTATTCAGTTTTTGGGGGATTTCTCTTCCCACTGGCCCTTTAGCTATGGGTGCTATAATGTTAAATGCAGCCGTCCCTCGCACATTCCTGTGGCTTTCCCCTCCTGGTCCTCATTTGGCTTCTGACTTACACATGACAATTCAATGTCCTGAGTTTGCCCTTTTCAGATTTTGATCATTTAGTCTAGTTTAACTTTCACAGACGGAGGTGGAACCAGGCCCAGGCAAGATGCTGTTCCCTGAACTAATTGCATGTCAGGGATTGAGGTGATGGATAAAAGCTACTAATCATTTGTCAGTGCTAGAGAGCACCCTCAGTGCTGAACATATCACACATGAGAAATAGACAGCACAGCAGTTAGAGCTTACAATCTAATCAAGACAGCACAACAAACTAGGTACTACAGTCAATCTAGGGGGGTGATAAAGATACACATCCTGGAAATGGTGAACATTAGAATAAAGGGTTCAGGATCCAAAAATAGCCTTGAAGTAGTGTGTTTTTAGCCTGAATATGAATTGGGCTAGAAATGGAGCCTGACATACTGACTCAGGTGGTTTGTTCTAGGCATATGGAGCAACAAGATGGAATGAACCAAAGTCTGGAGTTGGCAGTGGCAGAGAAGGGCCCAGATAAGAGGGATCTGCCAGAGGATCTAGAGGATCTGCCAGATAAGAGGGATCTAGCACTGCTTTGACCCGGCGAAAAGCGGTATATAAATAAAGAGGAGCGGAGTTCCTGAGGAGGAGTGTAGAGAGATAAGAGAGGAAAAGTAGTGAGGAGCCGCAGAATGAGGCCCTTATTGGTCAGTAGTAGAAGTTTCAAATGGATGCAGAAATGGATAGGAGCGAATGAAGTGATTTTAGAATAGGGATTATGTGGTGGAGAATTAGCCTTTTCAATGGACTGAAGGGGAGAGAGACCAGCGAGAAGCAGTCTGCAGTAGTGGGAGATGGGAGGTGACGAAAGAGTGGATAAGAGTCTTGGTAGTGTTGAAGGGATGATGTTTGCTGTTATTATAGAGAAAGAAATGACTTGTGTTAGCCAAATAGAAAAGGATCATAAGGTAGCGAGTTGAGGAAAGAGGGAGGAGGAGAGTGTTATCCACAGAAAAAGAGAGAGAAAGACGAGGGGAGATGGGATAAGGGGTAAAAAGAAGGAGTCAAGGAGTAGCCTAGTGGTTAGAGCAACAGCCTTGTATTCAGGACATTGGTCCTCCTTGTGACCTTGGGCAAATCACTTTATGTTCCATTGCCTCGGAAGAAAAGGCCTGATAATCATAGCTTGCCAAGAAAGCACGAAAAAGGAAACACACTGGACCTCATATTTCTGAACTCCCAAACATCCTCCTCATGCAACAGTCCAACCATCTCACCAGTCCCATGGTCAGACCACTACATCATCCACCTCTCCCACGCATATCAACCAAACACAAACAGAGGAAACACTCAACACACACGGAGATTCAAAGCATTCAACAAAGAAGACTTCCTGACACTAACCCTACCTAACCTACTTACGAATTCCAACAACCTTGATGACCTCATAAACAACTGGAACACCACAATCTCCTCAGCATCCAGTGCAACCCTAAACAAACCCAGCAACAAACCCATCTCCTCAAGAGCCCGCTGGTTCACCCCTGACCTACGGAAACTAAAAACAAAACTTAGAAGAGCAGAAAGAAAATGGAGGAAAACCAAACATGAAATAGACAAAAGGCAATACCTCTATGAGCTCACTACCTACCACTCGGAGACCGACAATGCGAAGAGAAACTACCACACCAAAATCATCACGGCAGCTGTAAACAAACCTCGAGAACTCTTCCAAATTGCCAAAAACAGACAAGGACACCGACCACTTCTGATCAACTCCCAGATATCCCCTCGGATCTCTTGGCCCGACAATACAAACAATTTCAGCAACCCCAACAACCTTGCCTCTGCGCTACAACCACAAGGACATATTCCAACACCACTATAAACGCAGAATGGAATACATTCAATGAAACCTCAAAAGAAGAGATATCCTCCACCATCTCCTGTCTGAACACCACTACCTCCCCGCTAGACCCCTGCCCTATGGAATGGATAAAGAAAACCAAGGAAGACCTGAGTGCCCCATTAACCCACATCTTAAACAAATCCTTTAAACAAGGATACATACCAGATGCCCTCAAAACATCAATCATTCGACCAACCATAAAGAAGAACAACCTGGACCCCCTGGACCCCACCTCCTACAGACCAGTTGCAAGCCTCCCCCTCGCCACCAAGATAATAGAAAAGATAGTCCAACGCCAGCTTCAAGATCATCTGGACACCAACGACATACTTGACCCGCAGCAACATGGTTTCCGACCACTACATGGAGTCGAGACCCTCATGACCATTCTAATGAACACTCTCATCATTGGAACCCAAGAGAAACAATCAGGATACATCCTGATCTTCCTAGATATATCAGCGGCCTTTGACACAATCTCCCACGAAATCCTCATACGCAGACTACAGTCAATTGGAATCAAAGACACAGTACTCCAATGGTTCAGATCCTACTTAACCAACAGACAGCAAAGGATCCGCACCCTCTCCACAACCTCGCCCCCCTACCAACAACTCCAAGGAGTACCCCAAGGGTCCACCCTATCAGCCATGCTGTTCAACATATATCTCCGTCCACTATGCTCAATCATACGCACCCACAACATCAATTTCCACATCTACGCAGACGACATAATGCTCTACGCACCAATTACAACCGCCAACCCAAAAGACGACCAGCTATCAGCCTGCTTCAACGACGTGGCCAACTGGCTACAGGAGAACAACCTATCCATCAACATAAAGAAAACCGAAGCCCTTATAGTGACGAAAGAACCCGACTTCAAACCACCTACCCACCTCGACATGGGAACCACGCAAATTCAAATCCAGCCACAAATAAGATATCTAGGCGTCATCATCGACCAAGCTCTCACCTTTAAACAACAAATCAACAAAACCGCTGGGACGATATTCCACAAAGCCAAAACTGTTCAACGCCTCCGACCCCTCCTAGAACCTCATGACTTCAGGACAGTAATGCAAGCTGTGACACTCCCTCATCTGGATTTATGCAACATAATCTATCATGGACTTCCTGCCTCACACACCAACCCCCTCCGAACTGCCTTAAACACCACAGCAAGGATTATTCAGAATGCAAAAAAACGGGATCACATCACCCCAATCCTAAGAGACCTCCACTTCCTTCCAATACAAGCAAGAATCAAGTACAAAGCTATCCTACTCATCCACAAAACTATCCACCAAACAAGAAACACCTCACTCCACTCCCTGCTGCCTCGCCCATCCCACAACAGACCAACCAGACATTCCTCCAATAACTCTATCGTTGTCCCCCACAAAAGAACCAAATCCACACAACGGACCTGCAACAGAGCCTTCGAACTTTATGCTCCATCCCTCTGGAACTCTCTACCAAACCACATCAGGAACAACGCTGACATCACATCATTTAAGAAACAGCTGAAGACAATCCTATTCAGTGAACATCTCTGAACAGAAATACCACCCCATCCGCATGACCCAATGCTTAGATTCAGCAGAAATATACATGTCTATGTCTACCCAAATCATTAATTGTTGCCCGTGGTGATGGCCCCACCCTGAAAATTGCCCCCCCCCTAAGTTATATGTTTCACCGCTTTGACCCGGTGAAAAGCGGGATATAAATGCAGTTAAATAAATAAATAAGGGGTAAAAAGAAGGAGTCAAGGAGTAGCCTAGTGGTTAGAGCAACAGCCTTGTATTCAGGACATTGGTCCTCCTTGTGACCTTGGGCAAATCACTTTATGTTCCATTGCCTCGGAAGAAAAGGCCTGATAATCATAGCTTGCCAAGAAAGCCCAGGAGTCAGCATTGACACTTAAAACAAATAAGAAATTTTCCGGTAACCCCCCTTCTTATTTCCTTTATTTGTGGGCTAATGTTTAGATGGGTTTGATGTTGTTTTCCAGTACTTATTTTTCTTCATTTTGTTAGATAAATCATTTACTATTTCATTCATTTTGATATTTGGATGGATATAGATTAAATGCAAATAAATAAAAAAAAGGAACTTGGTTTTGGCCATGTTCAAATCAGACAGTGGTGGGACATTATAGGCAACTAAGCAGACATAGATATGGGCCTGATTTCTATATGGACCTGGGTTCCTGGAGAAAGTTCAGGTGCAAAGAGGTAGATCTGAGAGTCATCAGCATAAAGATGGTAGTGAAAACTATGGGAGGAGAAAAGTGCACAGAAAACGAGAGATCCCAAGACAGAGCCCTGAGGTACACTCACTGAGAGTGGAAAAGCAGTAGAGAAGGATCCACCATACTAAAGTTCACTCCCCCTGCCTCAATCAAAATTCCCAATTCCAAAATTATAATAACGGATGAAGTCTGCTACCTTGGTGTCATCATTGACAAGCATCTCAACCTACAAGCTTACATCAATAGGATCTCCAAGTCTGCCTTCTATAAACTTGCAACAATAAGAAGATTGAAGCCTCACCTTAGTCAAGAACATTTTCGCACAGTATGTCAGTCCATCATAACACCAGCACTGGACTACTGTAAAGCCAAGGTTTGCCCAAACAAAGTATCCGACCCCTGCAATTAGTCCAAAACACTGCCGCCCAAACCATCATTAGAGCATCTCAACAGGATCATATAACTCCCCTCCTGTACCAACTACACTGGTTGCCAATTACTTCATAGCAACCTCCTCTATCTTCAACCAGACTCAGGGTGTTCCTTAAGGCTCCTCCCTCTCTGCCCTCCTTTTTAACCTTTATATGTAAACCATTTGCAACATCTTCAGGAAACATAAAGTACATTATCATCTATATGCAGATGATATAATATTCTATCACCCAAAAGATATTTCCAACTCCTTTGCCCCCAAATTCAACAGTGTCCCAAGGACATTACCAATTGGCTCTCCGCACACAACCTATGTATCAATTTCAATAAAACAGAAATTCTATACGTAACTCGGGACCAGAGCTTTTCACCACCCGCTAAAATTTACATAAATGAAGTTACCATAGAAGTTAAACAGGAAGTCAAATACTTAGGTATCATTCTCGACCAGTCACATCCATATCCTCATATATAAAAGCTGTAACCAAGACAATTTACTTTAAGCTAAAAACAATTCAACAACTAAGACACCTTATGGATAATAACGACTTCTACTCAGTTCTACAGGCCCTCATTATACCTCCCCTCGATTATTGTAACAGCATCCTTCATGGCCTACCTAAAAAAAACAAACATCAGCTTCAAATGGAACAGAACTTTGCTGCCCGTATAATTCACAATGCTCACCGATACGACTACATCACGCCACTACTCCAGACCCTCCACTGGCTACCCATAGAAGCACGTATCAAATACAAATATCTACTGATAGCTTTCAAACTATATAATAAGATCGCTCCCTCATGCCTTTCCTCATTTATTACCCCTAGTGACCCCATTAGATCCAGAAGAACGTGCACCCAGAATACCCTCTCAATTCCAGCCCATTTTCGTAACACAGTCAAAACTACAAGTTCAAGAGCGTTCTTGTTTGTAGCCCGTACTCTCTGGAACGCTCTCCCAGACAACCCAAGACTAATAAAAGATCTACAGACTTTTAGAAAAGAGCTTAAAACGTTCCTCTTCATTCAACTCTTTAGCCTCAACATCTCTATTACTCCCCTTCGAATACCAAGATCTCCCCTACTACTCTCTGCTATGTACTGGAGAAATACAAATACAATAAATACCCTCCTGAACCTCTTTCTCACTGGATATAGCTTAATTAGGTAATTACTCTTCTCCCCCCACCAAACCTTTCTGTTTATGAAACTCCATTTAATATATTTCTCCCTTATCCCGTCCCTTCCCCACCCTACACTGTAAATGGCTCTGCCTCAGCATCCGCTATTCTGCTGTATATGTGAACAGCTGATTTGTAAATAGTACCTTGTAATATAGTTTGATATGTTCTATGTTCTTTGTGAGTTCTGTTTATTGTAAACCGCCCCTGATCACTGGAAGGGGTGATATATAAAAACGTTTAAATAAAAAAAAAAAAGCTAAGTATAAATCAGCCCTTACCATCTTCAAAATCAGAAACAATATAACAGCCAGATTCTTGCAGGACCTTATATGTATCAAACCCAAAAACAGACCTGAGAGAAGCAGTAACATTAACGCCATACCTATACCAACCTGTTCGCAAAGGCCAAAATGTCCACTGCGAAGAAAGCCCTCTCACTTGCCGCTCCCTCTATCTGTAACTCTCTCCTGGAAAAACTAAGAACCACCTCAGACTTAAAGGACTTTCAGAAACAGCTCAAGACCCTCTTCTTCATCGAGCACTTTAATGAACACCCCTAACTCCACAGCATTAATCGGATCCCGTGCCCACTCCACATGACCAATAGCATATACATTACCTAGTACATAAGTTATGTTTTAGCACTCCCAGTCTCCTCCCCCCCTTTTGCATGCTAAGAAAGTTGTCCAGTAATGGTTTAAATTGTTATCTGTATTTCTCACAGGTTTTCTGTAAAAATTGAAGCTACAATGTGGAAACAGGATACTTGGCTTGATGGATCTTAGTCTGACCTAGTATGGCATTTCTGATATTCCTTCCACCTTTTCTTGATCTTCTCAGCATCATTCAACATAGATCCTTGAGCATCTGATAGCATTCCAGTTCGAGGCTAGAATTTTCTCTTTAACTTTCGTAGCTTTAGAAAAGCTGATCTTGTCATTCTTCTAATAGTTTCTGATTCTATTTCCTTGCATGCATCATTGTAGTATTTCTCCTTGACTCATCTGACTGTGTTGGGAATCTCTGTTGAGTTCTGTCATTGCCTCTCCTCTGGCTTTAACATCTCTGCATTTCTGTACAATTTTCAGAGTTTCTTCAGTCATCGATTTTGGCCATTTTTGTTTGTCACCTTTTGTAGAGACTTCTCATTTTCTTCGAGCACAACTTTCTTGATGCCATACCATACTCTTCTGGTGCTCTGTCATTTGTATCCAAATAGCAAATCAATTTCGCATGCAGTCTTTAAATTCCGATGGTATATTTTCAAGGTCATATTTTGCTACATTCCTAACAGCAAGGAACAAATCACTGGCTTTGCAAAAAGTCATTTCTGTAGAATGTAGAGGACGAAAGCCAAATTGCAGTGGATCCAGAAGGACTTGAGAGGAAAGAAAGTCAAGACAACATCAGTGAAATGGATATTGGAATACTTTTGAAGCAAAGTGGATGGGGAGATAATCCAATAACTAGAAGGGCAGGGCAGGGTCCAGTGAAGGTGTTTTGAGGAGAGGTGTAAGCATGGCATGTTTGAAGGCAGCAGGAACAGTTGCAGTAGAAAGCAAGAGGTCAAGGATATGACAGATAAAAGTAATGACAGCAGGAGAGAATTTAGTGGATGGCTGGGAATTGCATCAAAGAAGCACGTAGTGAGATGGGAGTAGGAGAGAAGATGTGCATTTTCCTCAGTGATTTTAGAAAAGGAAGTAAAGGTGACAAAGGTTGAGGAATGAAACATGCATAGGGCAGTTTGGAGAGTGGGAATAGGGCTCACATACTGTACTTTGTATCTAAAGGCCTCCAAGCTCATTTTCAAAATCTTCTTTGAAAATCATTGAAAGTAGGGAGCACAGCTAACTTTTTCTGTTGCTCCACCAACTGATTTGTTTTTATAACTGTATTGCAGAACGGGATTTATTCTGCTGCTATTTTTTTTCTCCTCTAGCTCTCATGTTCAAAAAGGAAGACAGGTTCTTTGAAGTCATTGCACTCCTCAGGTGTTGAGCCCTCTCTTCCCATCCCAGCACCCTCCCATCCCATGTGAGTAATCTTGCTATATAGGCCAACTCACCAATTAGCTTGTTGACAAAGATAACAGATTTTGATATTGGTTGGAAGGAAAACTCCAGGGGCGACTCTATAATGAGGCCGAGTGAGGCGGTAGCCTCAGGCAACAACTTTTTGGGGGTGGCAAAAATTGCCCCCAAAAAGACCGCCTCACTTGGCCTTGAAAAAAAAAACCCTCCAGCTGCAGACGCTGCTGATGTTGACGCTGCAGCGGCAGCATGAAGTACCTTGTGGCCATGGCCCCCCGGAGAGCCATGCCAGCGTTTCCCCAACGCGCCGGCTCAGCTTTGCAGAGCTGCGCGAAGGGAGAGTGTTTCCCTTCCCCATGACTCTGTTAAAGCTGAGCCCGCTGGCGCTGATGGGAAACATGAAATGCCTGTTTCCCATCAGCACCGGAGGGCTCAGCTTTAACAGAGCCATGGGGAAGGAAAACACTCTCCCTTTGTGTGGCTCTGCAAAGCTGAGCCGGCGCGGAGGGGAAATGCTGGGCTCTTCCGGGGAGGTGGGGGTGGGGGCCTCAGCCGTGAACGCGGGGCACTTCATTCTGCCGCTGCAGCAGCAGCTTCTGCAGATGGGTTTGTTTTTTGTTCAATTTCCCTGGGCTGGGGGGGGGGGGCTAGGACTGGAAATGGGCTGATGGGGGGGTTAGGACTGGAAGTGGGCTGATGGGGGGGTTAGGACTGGTAATGGGCTTTGGGGGGGCTAGGACTTGAAATGGGCTGATGGGCTATGGGGGGGGGGGGTTAGGACTGGAAATGGACTTATTGGGGGGGTTAGGACTGGTAATGGGCAGATGGGGGACTAGCACTGGAAATGAGTTAGGACTGGTATAGACTGATTAAGAACATAAGAACATAAGATATGCCATACTGGGTCAGACCGAGGTCCATCAAGCCCAGTATCCTGTTTCCAACAGTGGCCAATCTAGGTCATACGTACCTAGCAGTATCCCCAAAAGACACAGGTTCCACAATGCTTGTACTGGGTCAAGCATTGATTATCCTGGGTCCCTTTTTAATAGTGGTTTATGGACCTTTCCTCCAGGAACTTGTCCAAACCTTTTTTAAACCCAGCTACACTAACAGCCCTTACCACATCCTGCGGCAACAAATTCCAGAGTTCGATTACACGTTGAGTGAAAAAATATTTTCTCTTATTTGTCTTAAATAGTTTACCCTGTAGCTTCATTGCATGTCCCCTAGTCTTTCTATATTCTGATAGCGTAAACAATTGATCCACGTTTACCTGCTCCACTCCATTCATTAATTTATAGACCTCTATCATATCTCCCCTCAGCCGTCTCTTTTCCAGGTTGAAGAGCCCCAACCTTTGTAGCCTTTCTTCATAGGAGTAGCCTTCCATCCCCTTCACCATTTTGGTGGCTCTTCTCTGTACTTTTTCTAATAATGCTATGTCCTTTTTAAGATACGGTGACCAGAACTGCACACAATATTCAAGGAGCGGTCGTACCATGGAACGATACAGAGGCATTATAATATCCTTTGTTTTATTCTCCATCCCTTTCTTTATGATACCTAGCATTCTATTTGCTTTCTTGGCCGCCGCTGCACACTGGACAGAGGGTTTTAACATGTTATCCACGATGACTCCTAAATCTTTTTCCTGGGTAGTGGTTCCCAATGTGGAACCTTGCATTGTGTAACTATAGTGTGGGTTGTTCTTTCCTAGGTGCATAATTTTGCACTTGTCCACATTAAATTTCATCTGCCATTTGGATGCCCAGTCTTCCAATTTATCCAGATCCTCCTGCAGTTTTCCACAATCCTCTTGGGTTTTAACAACTTTAAACAGTTTTGTATCATCTGCAAATTTGATAACCTCACTCGTTATTCCCTTTTCCAGGTCATTTATGAATATGTCAAAAAGTAGCGGACCCAGTACAGATCCCTGGGGTACTCCACTATTCACCTTTTTCCATTGGGAATATTGGCCATTTAGCCCTACCCTCTGCTTTCTATCTTTTAACCAGTTCCCGATCCACAATAGTACACTGCCTCCTATCCCATGACTTTTTAGTTTCGCCAAAAGTCTCTGATGAGGGACCTCATCAAAAGCTTTCTGAAAGTCCAGATACACTATATCAACCGACTCACCTTTGTCTACTTGTTTATGCACACCTTCAAAAAAACATATCAGATTAGTAAGACAAGATCTTCCTTGTCTAAAACCATGTTGGCTGTCTCCCATTAGGCCATGACTATCTACATGCTGTGTAATTTTGTTCTTTATGATGGTTTCTACCATTTTCCCCGGTACTGACGTCAGACTTACCGGTCTGTAATTTCTCGGGTCACCCCTGGAACCCTTTTTAAAGATTGGTGTTACGTTGGCGACCCTCCAATCTTCAGGTATTACAGATGATTTTAATGAAAGTTCACAGATTACCAATAGCAGGTCCGCAATCTCATATTTCAGTTCTTTCAACACTCTTGGATGTATACCATCCGGTCCAGGTGATTTGCTACTATTCAGTTTATCAAATAGTTGTAATATATCTTCCCGGTGTAGCGATATTTCTAAAACTGGAGTGGGCTGATTTAGGGGGATAAGACTGGAAATGGTAAAGGGCTAATGGGGGAGGGGAGGAGAGTGCTGCTGGCCCTGGAAGAAAACTAGGGGCTAGGGCTACAAATGGGCTGATGCAGGGGGATGGTAGAATAGGACTGGAAGGGAGCGGATACTGAGAGGGTCTGCCAGGGGAAGGAGGGGGCTGGAAAGGAGCTAACACCTGGGATGTACTGAAGGGGGACTGGAAGGGAGCTGACATTTGGGGATGGGAGTGGTAGGTGACTGGGTAATGGGGAGGAGGCTGGAAGGGAGCTGACACTTGGGGATGGGAGTGGTAGGGACTGGGTAATGGAGAGGAGGCTGGAAGGGAGCTGACACTTGGGGATGGGAGTGGTAGGTGGTGGGTAATAGGGAGGAGGCTGGAAGGGAGCTGACATTCAAATGGCATAGGAAGGGGGATGGACAAAGGGTAGAGCGACTGGAAGGGAGCTGACTGGGAGGGGTGGCACTGAGAGTGGACGTGAGCTGATACATGGGATGATATTTGGACTAGAAGGGGCTGGACAGTGAGGAAAGAGGGGGACTGGAAGGGAGTGGACACCAGTTTCAGTCATGGGAATGCAAGGCAGTTGACATTGGAAGGTACTGGGAGGGAAGGACTGGAAAGGGGCTGATACTGGGGAGGGTTACTGGAAATGGAAATGGGCTGATGAAAGGAAGTGAAGAAAACAAAAGAAGAGATAAGAAATGGCAGATGGACCATAGACCCCAGAAAGAGAGCTAAGAGAAGATAGGAAAGCAGAAGCCTCGGATCGGGACCAGCATGATCAGAGAATAAAATAGTCATACAAAAAAGGTAGAAAAAATAATTTTCTTTAATTTTAGTGATTGGACTTTGTGCTATTTTTATATTTTACACAGTATTGGGGAACTGCATCTCTTATGTATCTGATGTTGCACTGCATGTGGACTCTGGCTTCTTGGGGTTTCAGTTTAAATTTTGTCTACATATTTTTATTTTTACTTTAGATTGTGGTTACTTATTCTGTACTTGAGTCTAGGAGTAGCCTAGTGGTTAGAACACTGGCTTGTTAACCAAGCAACCAGGGTTCAATTCCCACTAGCACTCCTTGTGGCCTTGGGCAAGTCACTTAACCCTCCATTGCCTCGGAAGAAAGGCCTGGCAATCTACTTCCAGTGACACTGCCAAGAAAACCCAGGAGCTTCTGGGTCGCCAGGAGTCAGGACTGACTCGAAGGCAAACATTGCATTTTGCATTCTGTACTTGGTGAGGGTCGATGTTGCGAGTGTTTGACTGAGGTCAGGTGTTCTGTTAACATGGAGTTTGTACATAAAGATCTATACTGTACTGTAGTAATTTGACTTGTTCAGCTTTTCAAATAGGTGTATGGATGTTCCAGGGCCCACTGTAGTATTTACAGTGATGCTTTTTTGGATGGGCTCCTTACGTGAGTTTTGGAAGTTTGTGCTGATATGGTATGGTAGGTTTGCTCTTTGTTGTAGGGTTTTGTATTAGTTCACAATATGCCTGGTACTGGAGAACAGTGGTGGTTGTTGTTGTTAGTGAGATGATCAGAATCAGATTTTTTTTTTAAATATTGAGTTCTGTGGGTGAATGTCCTGGTTCTGCTCTGCACCTACTGTGGATGCAAAATATATGTTGAAAAAGAAAAGGCAAGAACCATAACGCAGTTTATAATAACAAAATAAAAATGAGTTATAATTTAGTTTTATAAACTGTGCTGTTGGTTCTTGCTGTCTTTTAGTTCCTTGATGCGCAAACAGAACCGTACCTAGATCTGTGCAAGCAGTGCAGCCGCCCTGGACGGAAAGGCTTGGGGGGCTGGGAGGGGGGGGGGGGGAGGGCGCATTTTGGCTGTCTGCTGTTGCCCTGCCACCGCTGGCAGGACAATAGCAGGCAGCCAAAATGCGCTCCCCTAGCCTTTTCGCAGCACTTTAAGCAGGTCTGGTCCCTCCCTCCTCCAACACGATGTCAGAGCAGGGAGGGACAGATCTGCTTAAAGTGCCCGTTGCCTTTCAGATTGGGCACATGCCCCCCCCCCCCTCCTCCCCATACCTCTGTCCAGTGCTGCCTGCTCTCTCCCTGCTGCCAGCGCTGCCTTGAAAAAAACAGAGGGCGGCAGCAGCAGGGAAAGAGCAGGCAGCGCTGGACGGAGGTATGGGGGAGAGGGAGGGCGTGCGCCCGAGCTGCAAGTCACACAGGGCGCGATTGCAGTTCGATACGGCCCTGTGTGCAACATCTTGCATTTCCTCCATATAATTTAATCAGCTTTTTGGTTTGGTTCAGTCTCTGATTGGATGTCTGAAAAAGCCCCGCCCCCTCTAAGGTGTGGGGGGTGTGGGGGGCCATCTCATTTTTCGCCTCAGGCTGCAGATTGCCTTGAGCCGCCCCTGCATTGGAGGCACATTACACTATATAGCTCAGACACATATATCAGATTTGAGCAGCTAAAATGATAATCGTTTAGCATACAAGCAGGACTAGACACAGGGACAAGAACAGAGCTCTTAGATTCCACATAAAAGAGGCCTGTTGCTTTTCTCTTAAAGGACAGCTGAGGAAATGTTAGAGAGTTTGGTTAAGTCTTTCTCATTACCTTCAATAGGTACCGAAGCTCCAACAACTGTATGTCTGGAAAAAATCATGTTGCCAAAGCTGTTGCCCCCATTATAGTTTCTGCCTCTGTCCAGAGGGACTGGCTCCGTGTGCAAGATGCCTGCAAGCTGAAGCCCACATGAAATAAGTGGACAAACTGCGAAAAAAGGTGGTGAGGCTGAGAAGCATCTGTGACAGCGAGAGATACATTGATGAGATGCTTCCTGAGGCATCCAAGCTCTCAAACAGAGGTGAAAATGGTATGCTACAGAAAGCAGAGAGTTGAACATGGGTCACCAGAGTCTCCAGAAACAACAATCCAACCCCACCATTTATTTATTTAGCTGCATTTATATCCCGCTTTTCACAGGGTTGAACTGAAGGAACAGAAGTGAGGTGGATTTTGAACACTTTTCAGAAGATTGTGTTTGCGAAGAGCTAGCTAAACTAAAAGTACACAGAACGATGGAGGCCAGATGGGATACATCTGAGAGTGCTGAAGGAACAGAGAAGTTCTAGTGGCTTCACTGACTGACCTTTTCAATGCTCCTTTAGAGTCAAGAGTGCTCCCAGAGGACTGGAGAAGGGTGTATGTGGTCCCTTTACACAAAAACGGAAGTAAAGATGAGGTTGGGAACCCAGGCTGGTTAGTCTGACCTCTGTGGTGAGTAAATTAATGGAAATGCTGCTAAAACAGAGGATACTGAGGTTTCTGGAATACAATGGATTACAGGATCTGAGGCAGCATGGTTTTACTAGAGGCAGGCTTTGTTAAACAAATCTCATTAATTTCTTTGACTAGGTGACACGAGAGTTGGATTGAGAGCCCTAGAAGTGGTATACTTAGATTTCAGTAAAGCCTTTGGCACTATTCCTCACAGGGCTTATAGATAGAGTGCTCTAGGGATAGACCCTAAAGTGGCTGACAGGGTTAGAAATTGGTTGAGTGGGAGGTGACAAAGGGACCAGGTAAATGGAGCTCAATCTGAGGGGAAGGATATTACCAGTGGTGTGCCACAGGGATCCTGTCCTTGGTCTGATTCTTTTTAACATTTTTTATTAGTGATATTGTGGAAGGACTGTTGGGTAAAGTTTGCCTCCTTTCAGAAGCCATCCAAATCTACAATAGAGTAGACATCCAGGATGGTGTAGATAACATGAGGAGGGATCTAATGAAGCTTGAAGAATGGTTGAGAATTTGGCAGATGAGATTTAACTTTAAAAGATGCAGGGTCATGCATTTGGGCTACAAAAATCTAAGGAAGTGATACAGTATTAGGGGGTGAAGCACTTCTGTCTACGAAAGAAGATCAGTACCTGGGTGTCATTGTTTCTGATGATCATAAAGTGGCTAAACAGGTAGAAAAGGCGATAGCGAAGCCAGAGGATGCTTGGGTGCATTGGGAGAGGAATTGCCAGCAGAAAAAAGAGGTGTTAGTGCCTCTGTATAAGTCTTTGGTGAGACCTCATTTGGAGTATTGTGTGCAATTCTGGAGAACGCACCTTCAAAAGGATATAGTAACATAGTATATGACAGCAGATAAAGACCAGTATGGTCCATATAGTCTGCCCAGCAAGGCGGCAAGAGTAGGTGCACCTGCCGCCCCTATTTAATGAGATATGCAGTCAGTGCAGGGAGTGGCTACCAAAATGGTCAGTGGTCTTCTACAAACCATATGGAGATAGACTTAAAGATCTCAATATATGTACTTTAGAGAAAGGTGGGATAGAGGAGATGTTAACATTTATTTAGCTAGTATTTTTTTACCGCTGTATCATAGAGTCACAACATGAAAGAACATATATTCAGTTCTTTGTAAAGCCCTGTTGAGCTAACAATTGAACAATGTACAATGGGGATAGAACAGGGTTTTCATCTTAACAGAAACAAGGCATTAATTTGAAGGGTGGGAGAAGGAATGGGGGAGAATGCTTTAGGTTGTAGGTGGTGGAGGGGGTAGGGGTGATTTGATCTGTTCATTGGGAAGGTGATCATGTATTATAAGGAAAGCATTCCAAGAATATGTGAGTTTTTAGGTTTCTGCGGAATGTCTTTAAGTCATCTGTGGTACGTAAATCATATAGGATTGCATTCCAGAGTGTAGGGGTATATAAGGGAATGGTCCTTCTTGATGTGGAGTGGCTGGTTCTTGTATTGCTTGCTGGTATGGTTAATGTATTCTGAGAGTTTATTCTTCTTGATCTGTTGTTGGGTAATTTTTGTAGAAATGATTGTAGGTAGGTGGAAAAGAAGTCATGATTGATTTTAAAGATGGTGAGGATGTCTTTGTATTCGATTCGCTCTATGGTGGGTAACCAGTGTAGTTGTTTGTAGAGTGGGGATATATGGTTGGTCCTGGTGGCGTTGCAGAGGATGCATACAGCGGTGTTCAGAGCCAGATGAATAAGGTGAAGTGCATTTTTGGGAAGGGCTTGAAGGAGGAGATTGCAGTACTCATTGAGAGGGAAGATGAGATCTTGGAAGATAATTACCTCCATGGCATAAATGCACAGGAGGAGAGCCTCTTTCAATTGACAGAAAGCTCTGCAATGAGGGGACATAGGATGAGGGTGAAAGGGAATAGACTCAGGATAATATGTGGAAATATTTCTTTATGGAAAGAGTGGTAGATGGGTGGAATAATCTCCCAGTGATGGTACATAAGAACATAAGAAATGTCTTACTGGATCAGACCAAGGTCCATCAAGCCCAGTATCCTGTTTCCATCAGTGGCCAATCCAGGCCACAAGTATCTGGGAGGTTCCCAAAGATGCACACAGGTTCCACAATGCTTGTCCCAGGGCAAGCAGTGGATTTCCCAGGTCCTCTTTAATAATGTTTTATGGACCTTTCCTCCAGGAACTTGTCTAAACCTTCTAACAGCTTTTACAGATGCACTTTCCAGGCTTGTCCTCTCTCCTCAGTTCAGTCCCCTCTGATGATGCATCTGGACTCTAGTGGTCGAGGAGATCTTAAGCCAGTATCAGCATGGAGCACTAGTGTTGCTCTGCCTTATGCTGGGATTTAGTGGTGTCCCAATCAGTCACCTACTTCACCCACCCTTATGACAGTTCTGAGTCGCCAACATTTACATGAGCCCAAAAGCCAGATGACACAAAAGGGCAACCAAAATGAGTAAGGGGGTGCAGTGGTTCCCCTGTGAGAAAGAGCTAAATTTGTTAGATCTCATCAGCTTAGAGAAGAGGTGGCTGAGGGGGGAATGAGTGGGGTGCAATGGGTAAATAGGGGGAGAATCATTTACCCTTTCAACTAGGTAACACTCTATGACGTTAATAAGTAATACTTTTAAGACTAATTGGAGAAAATATTTTTCACAGCACATAGTTAAGCTGTTAAATTTGTTACCAGATAATGTTTTAAACAGTTAACATAACTGAATTTAAAAAGTTTCAGTAAGTTTAGGAGGAAGGGTCCATAAACTATTATTAACCAGGTAGACTTTGGGATACCCTGGGATAAGCAGCATGGGAACCTGAATTGGCCACTGTTGTAAAGAGGATACTGGGCTTTATGGACCTTTGGTCTTACCCAGTATAGCAGTTTTTTTGTTTTTATGATGCTCCCAGTTACACACTCACCAGTACTGCTTGGCACAGTCACTTGGATGCTCTCTGACCACATGCTCCAGAATCCTTGGAATTTCTCCCCATTTGGTTTGGTTCGGATTTGCAGTGAGTATGTTGTCCCCATGTGGAGATCCAGTATCATGCTGTTTGCTTTGTGCTGGATCGGAAGGTTCTGCACATGGAAAAGGAGGAAAAGAATACCAGAACCGCATTGATTATAGAGGTGTCATTGTGTCGAGAAGGAAAAGATCTTCAAGTACCAAGAAATGCAGTCAGAGACCAAGAAAATGTGGCAGAAAGATACTGAGTTATTTCCCATCATGTTGGGTGCCAGAGGCTTGATGAAGAGGACTTTCCAAGCACACCTTGATCAATTACCCATCCATGTTATATCTTATGAACTCCAGAAGGAGACTCTCTTTGACATGATGCAAGTACTATACTGAGCATTAGCAGTACATCTGAGAGACTGAGATCATACTGCACATACCCTAGGCTTAGAAGTGAAGTTCATAACCGTCATGATGATATGTGCAAAACTCACCCATTTGGAGAAATTGCTCCCCAGAAGAAGCAGATGGATCATCCCATATGTGCGAGGGTCTTTCTAATGGCTCTGGATGTAGCTGAGTAATATTTGCAAAAGGCTTAAGAGATGAACTTTGAGTGTTAAGAGGCACATTAAGCCCCAAAGGTTAGTGCAAGAGATGGCATTAATCCATGCACCTGCTGGAGACATGCCTGGCATGTCCCCCTGCAGTTTCCATGGGGAGATGCCCCTTATTGCGCTAAGCAGCAAACGCATCTAATGCAGGTGCACTGAATTGGCGGAAAGTGCGCCTGTGCTAAGGGCGGCAATTGCGATGAGCATGCTGATGATGCCCCGCTATTTGCAATGCGCTGTCAACACCCACACCCCATGCAGAGTCTTCAACACTAAAAGTGCAGCACACGGAGAATATGCTAAAGCCTGCGCTAACCATTCTAGTAAAAATGCCTCTAAAATCCTATAGTACAGAGGGACTAGCGTCAAGTTCCTAAACGTGGATCACACACCAATCTAAAGGTCACTTCCAGAGTGAAACAGATGAACCCATCAATATATGAAAAAGTCACTCTACTCAATCTGTAGACTCAAAATTGGATGGCAACAGGGATAGAGTTTAAGTGGCCAAAAAATTAGACAATTGGCTCAGATTTTCGGCACTAGGCTCTTTATTTAGGGGCCTACGTACTAATGGAAAACCTCTTGCAAATGGGGCTTTATGCACTAAAACTTACACAAGTCCAGAAATTCTGGGGTTTAATGTACAAAAGCTCCTTTTGAAAAATTTTCACAAATTTGCCTTTACAAGTTTATTTAAATTCAATTATTAATGAACTGCTATATGGTAAAGGTATGCAAAGTAGCTCCTTAGTTTTGAATTTTATGAAAACTAGTTCATGACAGTGTCTTAGAAACATAGAAACATGACAGCAGAAAAAGACCACATGGCCTGTCTAGTCTGCCCTTCCATATCAACTACAGTACTCCCCTTTTCACCTTTAGAGATCCTCTGTGTTTGTCCCATGCTTTTTTGAATTCAGATACTGTCCTTCTGTCCACCACCTCCACTGAGAGACTATTCCATGCATCAACCACTCTTTCCGTAAAGAAATATTTTTGCATATTACTCCTGAGTTTATCCTCTTTCACTCTCATCCTACGTCCCCTCGTAGCAGAGCTTGCCTTCAATTGAAAGAGACCCTCCTGTGCATTTATGCTATGGAGGTATTTAAATGTCTCTATCATATCATCCAATCATTTAATGTTAACTGCCTGATATATGCTGACGACGTTCTACTCTACATGCCATTCTTAACTGACCAGCTAGACCTCTCATCACTAACAGACTGCTTTGACGCTGTAGCACACTGGCTCCAAAATCAAAACCTCCAAATACAGCACAAGAAAACAGAAGTTCTGTTCATCACCAGGAACCAAAATTTCACCCCCCCCAGCCTACCTAAAAGTCAAGGAAGCCGAGCTGCAAACTAAACCCACAATCAGATACCTTGGTGTCACCCTAGACCAGTGATGACTAACCTTTTTGAGCCCGAGTGCCCAAACTGCCGTACAAAACCAAAGAATTTCCTCAAAGTGCCAGCACGTCAATTTGCATAAATATTTGCATAATGCTAACATACACTAACTTTTAGTAAACATGTCTCTTAATGAGTGTATGGATAAAGACAGACTAAAAGATTTCTACATTACTATAATCCAGTGCCAACCGCCAGGCACATTAGGAACTACTACAAACACTGCCCATAGTAAACCCGCCGTATCCTAACAGCACTACCAGGACTCACAAAGCACCATACTCTACCAATCAAAAGGCAACACTGCAAATATTAAACCAATACATTTCAGAGAATAACAATACATGACCTACTGGGGAAAGAGAACAAGTGGCAATGTCAAAAAGGAATTACATAAACAGAATACCTCAGCTCAGTTACACAGTTGCAATTGCTCCAGCCACTTTCTTCTGGTTTCTTCATGTTTTCTGCTAACTCTCCATCATCTGCTGTCCATTTGTCCTTTCTTCTCTCTTCTAGTTTTTTTTCCATTCTCTCTCTCTACATCCGCTTTAACATACTAATCTTTCTCTTTTTGCTCTTTCCTCATTCCTATTTCATCCACTCAAATTTTACCCCTCCATCCTCAATCCCCACTTACTCTCCCAATACCTGGCCAATTGTAGATTTTTTATCCCTCCCACACAAAATATTTTTCCCCTCTCCATTTTACTCTCCCAGCCCCATCCCATTCTAATCCTCCCCCAACATCAGCTCCCTTCTAGTTCCAGCCTCACCCAGCATCCATTCCCTTCTAGTCCCTGCATCAGCCCATTTCCAGTCCTAGCCCCCCATCAGCCCGTTTCCAGTCCTAGCAACCCCCCAACCCAATACCAGTCCTAGCCCCCCCATCAACCCACTTCCAGTCCTAAACCCCAATCACCCCATTTTCAGTTTAAGCCCCCCCTATAACCCATTACCAGTCCTAACCCCCATCACCCCATTTCCAGACAGCCCCCATCAGCCCAAAGCCCATTACCAGTCCTAACCCCCCCATAGCCCATTACCAGTCCTAACCCCTCATCACCCCATTTCCAGACAGCCCCCATCAGCCCACAGCCCATTACCAGTCCTAACCCCCCCCAGCCCATTAGCAGTCCTAACACCCCCATAGCCCATTAGCAGTCCTAACCCCCCCCATAGCCCATTACCAGTCCTAACCCCCCATCACCCCATTTCCAGACAGCCCCCATCAGCCCACAGCCCATTAGCAGTCCTACCCCCCCAGCCCCTTAGCAGTCCTACCCCCCCCGCCCACCCGCCCATTAGCAGTCCTAACCCCCCCAGCCCATTAGCAGTCCTAACCCCCCCCATAGCCCATTACCAGTCCTAACCCCCCATCACCTCATTTCCAGACAGCCCCATCAGCCCACAGCCCATTAGCAGTCCTACCCCCCCCAGCCCATTAGCAGTCCTAACCCCCCCAGCCCATTAGCAGTCCTACCGCCCGCCCATTAGCAGTCCTAACCCCCCCAGAGCCCATTACCAGTCCTAACCCCATCACCCCATTTCCAGACAGCCCCCATCAGCCCACAGCCCATTAGCAGTCCTACCCCCAGCCCATTAGCAGTCCTACCGCCCGCCTGCTCGCCCATTAGCAGTCCTAACCCCCCTAGCCCATTAGCAGTCCTAACCCCCCCCAGCCCATTCGCAGTCCTAACCCCCCCCTCCTAGCCCATTAGCAGTCCTAACCCCCCCCAGCCCATTAGAAGTCCTAACCCCCCCCCTGGCAAATTTAAAAAAAAAAAAAAGCTGGCTCTGGCTGCTGCCGCTGCCGCGGCAGAATGCAATGTCCCGCGGGGCCCCCTCTGCAAGGGCTTTCAGATTCGCGAGGGAGAGCGTCTCCCTCGCGTCTCTGTTAAGCCCGCAGGGGCTAACGGGAAATTTCCCATCAGTCCCTCGAAGGGGCTGATGGGAAATTTCCCATTAGCCCCTGCGGGCTTAAAAGAGACGCGAGTGAGACGCTCTACCTCGCGAATCTGAAAGACCTTGCAGTGGTGCTTAGAGAGCAGAGGGTGCCCCGCGGGACATTGCATTCTGCCCTTGCCGCGTCCGCGGCAGCAGTCAGAGCCAGCTTTTTCTTTTTTGCGGACCTTCCCGCGTGCCAGCTGCAAGGCTTTCGCGTGCCACAGCTGGCACGCGTGCCATAGGTTCGCCATCGCTGCCCTAGACCAACGACTAGACATGAAGGCACACATTGGTAACATGGTAAGAGCAGTCTACCATAAGATCTGGTCACTCAGACATTTACGCCCCCTGCTACAACCAGATGATTTCCGATCAATCTACCAAGCGTTGACCATTCCACATTTCGACTACGCCAATGAAATCCTGCAAGGGCTCCCACAATACACTCTAGGTCCACTCCAACTCGCCATGAATACCGCAGCCAGAGTGCTACACGGCGCCTCCAGACGCGAACATGTGACGCCCATCTTGAAAGAGCTTCATTGGCTCCCCATCCACAGTAGGCTCACCTTCAAGACCTTGTTGCTAACCTTCAAGACCATTAATGGGCTCTCCTCCACCTCACTTGCGGACCTTATATACATTACTCCCCCCAACAGGGCCAGACGATCTGCAGCAATAAACACACTGGCAATCCCCAAAACAGTGACCTAATGCACTCAGGCAACAGCAGACAGGGCTTTCAGGTTCTGCACACTGTCATGCAGCGAGGGCTGATGAGAGCCCAATTGAGAGAAAAGAAGGTGTTTTTCACAGAGAAAAAGACTTGTGATATTCCCAGGAACCAGCTAGAGGGAGCAAGAGTGCCTTCAGGGAGACTGAAGAGCCACGCCCAGCTGGTCACAAGGAAAGGCCAACCAGCTTCCAATCATCAAAGGCAGGAGGGCTTCATAAGGGGAGTGTGGAAGACTGGAAGGGAGGAAGGAGAAGAGGCAGGAGGAGTACCGGCAGCCTCAGAGATAGAAGCACCAGCAGAAGCAGCAGCCTAAGCAGAAGCAAGGGGAGAATCACTGGCAGCACCGAGAGAGAGAGGTGGAAGTGGAAACCTGACTACTCTAGTGCTAAAGGATTCCCAGGAGGGAGAGGTGATTTCCCAGGAGCTGAGGAAGGACCTAAGGAGGTGTCAGCTCAAGCCAAACCGAGAGCTGTTTGCCCTCTGAGGCAAAAGCCCTGCTGTAACTACAACTCTAAGCCAAACAAGTATCAGCTGGAGAAGCCAAGCCACACTGAGTCAGAAAGCCAGAAGCTGGGCTTGTACAGAGGCAGGCCTTCACCAGGAGAAGGAAGTCAAAGGCTACAGGGTAAGCCTAACCGTTATAGAAAAGGATTTCACCAAGCTGCTGCCTGGGAAAGGCAGGCAGTGGAAGAAAGCCGGTTACTGGAGGACTGCTGCCATACAAGGTATGAGAAATGTATGCCGAATAAGAAAGTTGTGAATGGTAAAAGCTATGATAAAGTTGCTATAAAACCTCTAAGGAAAGAGGGTACTTTAAAGCCTAACACAGCACGTGGCCGACACCCTAGGCTAGGCCAAGGACATTGGGAACTGTTACAGAAAATATACAAAATCCCTGAATGTGTTTTACAAGAAACCAGGGATATAGAATCAGAGCTTTCTGATAGCGTGCCAATGCAAGTGGAACTGGCAGGAGATTTATCTGACCAAGAGATGGACTGTACACTTTGCATTTCTGAAAGTTTAGAGTCACTGCCAGACTTGTGATTGGGTGAATTGCCAGCAGAGCATTCTTTATTTGTTTGAGCACTTCCATTCCTGTGACGTATAACAGTTTTTGCTTTGAACCCTGAGTTTGTTTTCTATCTGAATGAAGGACATTTGCTTTAAAGTTGTAACCCACTATTTAGAACCACTGTGAAAAAGGGAAATAAAAGCCTTATTAATTCCCACCACTCAGCTTGATTGTTTCATTGAAGATTGGAGCTAAAGCAACTACAAGGACCAAGAGCCATTTGGGCCTTTAGAAGACTCTCCAATCTTAACCTTATATTTTGTGTCCCACCTGCCCTGGCGTCCACTGGCCACCAGGGAAGTGTTGCTGACAGCACCCAGATGCTGGAATGCTCTACCACCCAACATACGAGCAATCCCTGAACTTACGAAATTCAGGAAGGCATTGAAGCACCACCTCTTCCTCAAGTACTACCCAGAGGAACGTGCACAAACCCTCTATGACTAATCTGTAATCATGTACTTATATATATGTAAATAGTTACCCTGGTTATCCAAGTTGAATCACCTGTTAATTGTAAATACGGAGTAGATTCTACGCCGTATATAACTCTTCTGTTTTCATGTAAACCGCACTGATGCCGAATAGTGCGGTATAAAAGAGACTGTAAATAAAAATATTGCCCCATTCCACCTTTCCTCTAAAGTATACATATTAAGATCTTTAAGTCTGTCCTCATATGCTTCATAATGAAGATCACTAACCATTTTAGTAGCCACCCTTTGCACCTACCTCAACCTGCTTATATCCTTTTGAAGGTGTGGTCTCCAGAATTGCACACAATACTCCAAATGAGGTCACACCAGAGACTTACACAGAGGCCTTATCACCTCCTTTTTTTCTGCTGGCCATTCCTCTCCCTATATATCCAAGCATCCTTCTGGCTTTTGCAGTTGCCTTTTCTATCTGTTTAGCTACTTTAAGATCGTCAGACACAATTATGCCCAGGTCCTGCTCTTCTTTTGTGGATAGAAGTACCTCACCCCCCTACACCGTACAGCTCCTTTGGATTTTTGCAGCTCAAATGCATGACCCTTCATTTTTTTAGCATTAAATCTCAGCTGCCAAATTCTAGATCCTTCTTCAAGCTTAGCTAGATCCCTCCTGATGTTATCTACTCCTTCCTGGGTGTCTTATTAAATTGCCTAGAGGAGCACAGCAATAAATGGACCAGTATTCACCTTTCATGATCAATGCTTTTTTTAAAGTTAAGAAACTCCAGATCAGTGCCGGGATCTGGATAATGGTTGACACTGAATATCCCGATAATGTGTGACTGGTGGTGATGTTCCCCAGATAGCTTTCCACGTAAAGTTAGGTGCCTATCCTGATTTTCCTAACTTTATGGAATAGGTATCTGGAAAGCAGACTGAATATCGCTGCTCTACCCGGGGACCTTCCTAGCATTGTCCAAATATTGCCACTCAGTATTGCTGGATTGCCCTGGCTAGTAGCATTTACCTGCAAAGCAGGTGCTGCTATCTGAAAAATTGCGCCTGAATATTTTATTTATTTATTTTTAAAATTTTCAGGGGCTTTTATTACATCCCAGGCAAAGCCATTACAGCATAACATAGGGGTACACCATTGAAATCCCTGTTGCTGGTGTCATCACTACGGCGTCTCATGGGAGGGGGAGTGGAAGATGGCGGTGCTTGTGTGCCGGCCTGGACTGAAAGGCCACTACTGCGCTGAAGCAGCTCTGAAGAGGTCGTCTGGCAAAGGGAAGGCAGCGGGACTGTGATTCTGGGCACCTTGAGCAATGGTTAGGTAAGGCGAGGTGAAATGCTGGACACCTTGAGGGAGGGTGGGGCTAGGGAAGGAGAAATTAAAAGATATTGGAGATAAGGAGAGGGAAATGCTGGATAAGGTTGGGGGGGGGGGGGAAGGGAAGATACTGAACTGTGGTGGTGAATGGTAGGGCCTTAAGCCACCCCAGGGGGCATCAAATAGCCTTGGGCCAATCTGGTGTTTCAGCAAACCTTTCCAGTACTCCTGTCAGTATAGGAGTAAGATCAGATGAAGTTATCAATGTGGCTTTCCAGAGTGGTCTGCTCATCCTTCTTGAAGTTATGCTCAATTCATAAGCTGCAAAGAAATTTGGTTAAGGCACATCTGGGGAAAAGTGGAACGCCCTAGTCAAAAGCAAGCTGGACTACTGCAATCCCCCTTATCAAGGCCTTTCATAGGGAAGGTTTAAAAAAATTCTGACTGGTTTAAAATACAGTGGCAGGGTTGATCTTGTGTTTGAAGACACACAATAGGAGCTGTAAGGCTTCAGAGCCCTGCAGTGTTGAGGCATTCCTAACAGGGGCTATACATTTCAAACAAAGGTAAGAATTTGAGGTTTGTTTGTTTTTAATTGCTAGCTCTCTGACTGGGAGCTCTTAAAAGGGGTTTGGTACATTTTTAAGACAAAGTTACATTCTTGTTGGTGCTTTAGTTTAAAAGGAGAAATATTTTCTTTAGTCGGGTAGGTTTAAAACTCTGCTTTGATAACTTTCTCAGATCTTTGAAGCTACTAACACCTAATAAGGAGTTAGTGGGCCTGATTAGCCTGTGAAAGAACTGAGAGCAGCTGAGGCCTGCATAAAAGGCTTCAGAGCCCTGCACTGTTGAGGCATTCCTAACGGGCTATACATTTCAAACAAAGGTAAGAATTTCAATATGCCAGATGTTGACTGGCACATTCCTGCTGCAGTTTCATCTAGAAGTAAGGAGATCCTGGATTCTCTATAGGGAGAACTATTCAGGCAATTGGTAACAGACCCCACACGTGAAGGGGCCATACTAGACTTGGTGCTTACCAATGGTGAGAGTGTTTCTGATGTTGTAGTGGGAGATCATTTTGCATCCAGTGATCACCAGATGGTGTGGTTCAGTATTAGGACTAGGGCTGTTAGAATCCATTCAAAAGTGAGGGTCTTAGACTTTAGGAAAACTAACTTTGCCAAGATGGGCCAATACCTCAGGGAGTCGTTAGTGGGATGGGAACAGCTGGGGGAAGTAGAAAAACAGTGGGCAAAACTGAAAGGGGATATTTTAAGGGCAACCAACCTTTTTGTTAAAATGGTAAATAAAGGTAAAAGGAAAAGGAGACTGCTATGGCTTTCGAAAGAAGTAGCTGAAAAGGTGAAGAAAACGAGGGAGGCCTTCATGAAATACAACAGATCACAGAGAGAGGAAGACAGGCATCTATATTTGGAAACAGAGAAGCTAGCAAAGTAGTCAAGAAGGCAAAGATTCAAAAAGAGGAAGAAATGGCCAATGCAATAAAATGGGGGGATAAGACATATTTCAGATATGTTAGTGAGAAGAGGAAGGGCAAAAGTGGTATTATCAGACTCAAGGGTGAAGGGGAGGAATATGTAGAAGCTGATAACGATAAAGCGGACTTGCTTAACTCATATTTTTGTTCTGTGTTCACAGATGAAGAACCAGGAACAGGACCTCACAAAACACCCACAAACAGGAACAGAAGTGAGGGGCATCTTGAGCAATTAGCAGAAGACTGTTCATGAGAAACTAGCTAAACTTAAAGTAGACAAAGTGTTGGGACCAGATGGGATACACCCTAGAATACTGAGGGAACTTGGGGACGTTCTAGCAGCTCCACTGACTGACCTTTTCAATGCCTTATTGGAGTCAGGAGTGGTGCTAAAGGACTGGAGAGAGGCTCATGTGGTGCCTTTACACAAAAGTGGAAGTAAGGAGGTGCTTGAAAACTACAGGCTGGTTAGTTTAACTTTGGTGGTGAGTAAATTATTGGAAACACTGCTGAAAGAGAAAATAGTGAGGTTTCTGGAGTCCAGCAGATTACAGGATCCGAGGCAGCATGGATTCACCAGAGGCAGGTCTTTTCAGACAAATCTGATTGATTTCTTTGACTGGGTGACCAGGGAGTTGGACCGAGGGAGAGCCCTAGATGTGGTGTATTTAGATTTCAGTAAAGCCTTTGACACCGTTCCTCACAGGCGACTTATAAACAAACTGAGCACCCTAGGGATGGACACTAAAGTTACTGCTTGGGTTAGAAATTGGTTGAGTGGGAGGCCACAAAGAGTACAGGTAAATGGAGCTCACTCTGAGGAGAAGGAAGTTACCAGTGGTGTGCCCCAGGGACCTGTCCTTGGTCTGATTCTTTTTAACATCTTTGTTAATGATATAGCGGAAGGGCTGTTGGATGATACCAAAATCTTCATAGAATAGACACCCAGGAAGGTGTAGATGACATGAGGAGGGATCTGGCTAAGCTTGAAGAATGGTCTAGAATTTGGCAGCTGGGATTTAATGTTAAAAAATGTAAGGTCATGCATTTGGGCTGCAGCAATCCAAGGGAGCAATATAGTATGGGGGTGAAGTACTTTTGTCCACTAAAGAAGAGTGGGACCTAGGGGTGGTTGTGTCTGATGATCTTAAAGTAGCCAAACAGGTAGAAAAGGCAACAGCAAAAGCTAGAAGGATGCTTGGGTACATATGGAGAGGAATGGCTAGCAGAAAAAAGGAGGTGATAGTGCCTCTGTATAAGTCTGGTGCAACCTCATTTGGAGTATAGTGTGCAATTCTGGAGACTGCACCTTCAAAAGGATGTGAACAGGATGGAGTCGGTGCAGAGGGTGGCTACTAAAATGATTAGTGGTCTTCATTATAAAGCATATGAGGACAGACTGAAGGATCTTAATATGTTCACCTTAGAGGAAAGGCGGGATATATGTGATATGATTGAGATGTTTAAATACCTCTATGGCATAAATGTTCAGGGAAAGAGCCTCTTTCAATTGAAAGCAAGTTCTGCTACGAGGGGACATGGGATGAGGGTGAAGGGAGATAGATTCAGGAGTGATATGCGGAAATATTTCTTTACGGAAAGAGTGGTGGATCCGTGGAATAGTCTCCCAGTGGAGATGGTAGAGATGAGGACAGTAACTGAATTCAAAGAAGCATGGGACAAACACAGAAGATCTCTAAAGGTAAAAAGGGGACTGTTATAGTGGTTGATATGGAAGGACAGACTAGATAAGCCATGTGGTCTTTTTCTGTCGTCATATTTCTATGTTTCTATCTGCTGTCGGTTTCTTTGAATTGGGGGCAGTAAAGACAGAGAAAAGATGGAAAAGAGCATGATGAGAGAAAAAAACAAGTAGAAAAAATATTCTCAATTAAATCACACTGGCTTTTAATTGAGCTTTAAAATAATTATTTTTCAATATTTTATTTGTTTTCAGCACACCAAAATACATGGAAATTAGATGAAAATAATCAAACAGCTTTTTACATTAAAGTATTGTACATAGTTTGTGTTAATATGTATTTAGTTCCCCTGGTTTCCTTCCCATGTTCAATTTCCTGTTCTTTGTAAACTCAATGTTGTTTGTATACATTGTAGTATGCTTGTTTGATGTACACCGCGCTGATTTTAATAGCGCGGTATAGAAGCAAATGTTAAATAAATAAATTAAATAAATAAATAGTCGCAGACCTGTGTAATAGTATCTTGGGTGTAATATTTTTAGCACTTTTTAGATACCACGCTGCACTCGGTACAGGAGAAAATGCATTTCTGTTCGAGTTTATCCAGCTTTGCATTGCATGCAGAATCTGACTTCTTAAGTTGCTGTTTCAGTTTTTATCTCTGCATTTCAAACTTGTAGTCTCTTATTCTAAAGGTCTATCTGTATTCTGTATATGCAGCTGAGAAGAGAGATTTTGCAGGCCTGTAATTTCTGGTCCATTGCGAGATGTATTGGTATGCTAGGCGTGGTGTAATATTTGCAGGATTGTGGCTTCGGCATGGCAGTGGAAGGACTTTATGTTGCTGCTACTGAGGTGATGCCAGAATTTGAATACTTTTTTTATGGTGAGTTATAGGAAAAAAAAAAGTTTTTCTTTTTCCGCGTTCCGTTAAGATCATGATCCCAGTGTTTTTCTGGTACAGTGATGATATAGTGTTTACATAGCTTGTCTTCAAGTGAATGAACTCTGCTACCATATGCCTTTCTATATTTAGACCTGCTAACATCAGAAGGGAACATGTTTATTGATGTACACTGGAGGTTTGTGGAATCTCAGTGTTTCATACTCCATGGGCTGGTGGGGTTAAGGTGGCGTGTGGGTAGGATGGCTACACTAGTTGCACGCAAGCAGCACAAAGACGCAAGTGTTAAGAAATATGAAGGGCTGGAGCAGAGAAAACACAAGGTAAAAAAAGGACAAATAGGTGATGATAGCAGATTACCTAGACACCTGCTTACTCCATTTATTTGGAGGGCCATGGCAGTGGACCACAACAGTGTGAGAGCCACAAAACCAGTGCCTGCAGGTCTGGGGTAACCCTACTAGCACAGTGGGCAACCATCCACAGAAACATCAACAGAAACATTCACAGAAAAATCCACAGAAATATCCACAGAAAAAAAATCCACAGAAACATCCACAGAAAAATCCACAGAAACATCCAGAGAAACATCCAGAGAAACATTACGCAGAAACATCCACAGAAACATCCACAGAAACATTACGCAGAAACATCCACAGAAAAATCCACAGAAACATCCAGAGAAACATCCACAGAAACTCTTTTCTCCTCTCTCCTGCTCCTTCTCCATGCTCCCCGATTGGGGTAGAGCACACCTGAGCGGGACGCAGCCATCTGCCCCGCTCAGGAGCCTCCGGCCCAATCGGGGCTGTGGGAGGCGGAGCCCAACAAGATTGAAAAGAACCACGCCGTCCAGCAGGCAGCCTTTCTCCTCTCTCCTGCTCCTTCTCCGTGCTCCCCGATTGGGGTAGAGCACACCTGAGCGGGACACAGCCATCTGCCCCGCTCAGGAGCCTCCGGCCCAATCGGGGCTGTGGGAGGTGGAGCCCAACAAGATTGAAAAGAACCCCGCCGTCCAGCAGGCAGCCTTTCTCCTCTCTCCTGCTCCTTCTCCGTGCTCCCCGATTGGGGTAGAGCACACCTGAGCGGGACGCAGCCATCTGCCCCGCTCAGGAGCCTCCGGCCAAATCGGGGCTGTGGGAGGCGGAGCCCAACAAGATTGAAAAGAACCCCGCCGTCCAGCAGGCAGCCTTTCTCCTCTATCCTGCTCCTTCTCCATGCTCCCCGTTCGGGGTAGAGCACACCTGAGTGGGACGCAGCCATCTGCCTCGCTCAGGAGCCTCCAGCCCAATCGGGGCTGTGGGAGGCGGAGCCCAACAAGATTGTAAAGAACCCCGCCGTCCAGCAGGCAGCCTTTCTCCTCTCTCCTGCTCCTTCTCCGTGCTCCCCGATCAGGGTAGAGCACACCTGAGCGGGACGCAGCCATCTGCCCCGCTCAGGAGCCTCCGGCCCAATCGGGGCTGTGGGAGGTGGAGCCCAACAAGATTGAAAAGAACCCTGCCGTCCAGCAGGCAGCCTTTCTCCTCTCTCCTGCTCCTTCTCCGTGCTCCCCAATCGGGGTAGAGCACACCTGAGCGGAACGCAGCCATCTGCCCCGCTCAGGAGCCTCCAGCCCAATCGGGGCTGTGGGAGGCGGAGCCCAACAAGATTGAAAAGAACCCCGCCGTCCAGCAGGCAGCCTTTCTCCTCTCTCCTGCTCCTTCTCCGTGCTCCCCGATTGGGATAGAGCACACCTGAGCGGGACGCAGCCATCTGCCCCGCTCAGGAGCCTCCGGCCCAATCGGGGCTGTGGGAGGCGGAGCCCAACAAGATTGAAAAGAACCCTGCCATCCAGCAGGCAGCCTTTCTCCTCTCTCCTGCTCCTTCTCCGTGCTCCCTGATCGGGGTAGAGCACATCTGAGCGGGACGCAGCCATCTGCCCCGCTCAGGAGCCTCCGGCCCAATCGGGGCTGTGGGAGGCGGAGCCCAACAAGATTGAAAAGAACCCTGCCGTCCAGCAGGCAGCCTTTCTCCTCTCTCCTGCTCCTTCTCCGTGCTCCCCAATCGGGGTAGAGCACACCTGAGCGGGACGCAGCCATCTGCCCCGCTCAGGAGCCTCCAGCCCAATCGGGGCTGTGGGAGGCGGAGCCCAACAAGATTGAAAAGAACCCCGCCGTCCAGCAGGCAGCCTTTCTCCTCTCTCCTGCTCCTTCTCCGTGCTCCCCGATCGGGATAGAGCACACCTGAGCGGGACGCAGCCATATGCCCCGCTCAGGAGCCTCCGGCCCAATCGGGGCTGTGGGAGGCGGAGCCCAACAAGATTGAAAAGAACCCCGCCGTCCAGCAGGCAGCCTTTCTCCTCTCTCCTGCTCCTTCTCTGTGCTCCCCGATCGGGGTAGAGCACACCTGAGCGGGACGCAGCCATCTGCCCCGCTCAGGAGCCTCCGGCCCAATCGGAGCTGTGGGAGGCGGAGCCCAACAAGATTGAAAAGAACCCCGCCGTCCAGCAGGCAGCCTTTCTCCTCTCTCCTGCTCCTTCTTCGTGCTCCCCGATCGGGGTAGAGCACACCTGAGCGGGACACAGCCATCTGCCCCGCTCAGGAGCCTCCGGCCCAATCGGGGCTGTGGGAGGCGGAGCCCAACAAGATTGAAAAGAACACCGCCATCCAGCAGGCCCGTGCCTGAGGGCCTCGCCAGAGGGCCCTTTGGCGCAGCCCTTAGGCAGTGGCCCACACTGAGGCACCCACACTTCTCGTCTACGCTCCAAAGAAATCATTCTCTATGACAACCAGGCAGCTTGAGCTCCCCTGGCACTGAGCTCGCTCTCCACCAGCTACTGCGCCTCCACTGAACACTAAAGAAGAACCACGCTCCTGCAACAAAATAGACCTCCTATCCTACATGCCAACACCGAGCAAACCTCCCGTTGCAACCAGGTAGAAAAGCAAAGCATTGCTAAATCATATCAACCCTGTGTTTAAGCCATAAAACTATAACTGACTCATACCACTCAGGATTAACTACCTAGATAATATTGTCCCACATGTTATTACTTACTGCATTTGTTAACCAATGGTTGCTTGTATCTAGATACATCTAGCCACAGTTGCTAAATTGTGTCCAATGCCCTAACTTAAAATTGTTACATTGTTTCTGCTGCTTGTCCATTGATCCAACTTAAAAAATTGTTACATTGTTCCTGCTAATCAATTACCAGCTCCCTACATTACTAACATCACTCCACAAACGTGTCTATAAAAAGCATTTCGCTCCCACATGTCAGCAACCATGACCATACCGGCCATAGCGTTAGTTTGCCTACTCTCCAGTGTATTTTACGAAGCCAACTCACTCTCCCAAGATCATTTCCAGATCACTTCACTACACAGCACAAACAAAAAACACTTCCACAGCTCTCACCAACATCCACATAACCCTCACCACAAGAGACACTCTCACCTACTACATATAGCAATAGACCAAACATCCAACACAAAACGCAACCGACCTGTTCCTCAACAAGAAGGACTCAGATGTGCCCTCATAAACGCTAGATCTGCACGCAAGAAGTGGCCAGCCATCTCAGACCTAATAATCAAACGAAACCTAGACATTTTATTAGTTACAGAAACTTGGTTCTCAGAATCCGACTCAGTTATAATAAACCAACTCACACCACCTAATTACTCCAGCTACACATGTAATAGAGCAAATAAAAGAGGAGGAGGTGTCGCCATTATAGCAAAGACTGACCTCCAATATCGCACAATCACAGCCAAGAGCACAAAACAATTAGACACCATCTCAATATACAACAATTACAATACCATCAACCTTATATATATGTCACCAAACTCAACATCTGAAGAACTATCCAGCGTAATTGACTTAGCCTGCAACCCAGTACACCCAGAGAAACCCAACTGGCTGATGGGCGACTTCAATCTCACGTCCATACAAACCGCCCTTTCTAACTCATTCATAGACGCAATGAAAAACCTCAACTACAACCAACTCATAAACCAACCCACTCATCAACATGGCAATGTGCTCGACCTTGTCTTCACTCCGCCCACCTACGCATCCACGAATGATAGTTTTGACCTATCCATCACTCCGGTCCCATGGTGAGATCATAGCCTGATAACATTCACAATACCAGCACATCAAAAACCATTCACCGATACAACGAAAAGGTCACCAACAAACTTCACTCGCTTCAAACCCCTCAACGAAGAAGAAATCAAGAAACACATACTTCCAAAACTCAATCAACCTTCCTCCAACATAAATGACATGGTCACCACATGGAATGAAACCATCAACCAATACGCCATACTACCGCCAGCCCGCAAAAACCCAACAACGAATAATAATATAGTGAAAAGACCATCTGCACCATGGTTCTCCCAAGAACTAAGGAAGTCTCTTACTATCTTGAGGAAGCTTGAAAGAAAGTGGCGCAAATCTCATAACCCAACAGATCAAAAAACATACTTAACCCACCTGCGAGACCATCGTGAAGCAATATGGGACACAAGAAAAACCTACCACTCTGAACTCCTCAACCGCTCTCTAAACAAACCTCGGGAGCTCTTCAATCTAGTAAAGTCACTAACTACAGAACCGTCACCACCTCAACAGGAACCCATACACCCTCAGAAGTATGCCAACTTTATACAATCTAAAGCTATCAGAACAACAATTTCTTCATCCCCAAGTCCCCCCCAGCAACAAGCTCGAAATCTCCCACTCCTTCAACTCTCATCGCCTTCAGCAAAATGCATTGAAGACATCATCATCAAAATGAATACCACCACAGCACCTAACGACCCTTGCCCAGCACACTGGATAAGAACATATCAACCGCACGGTGAAAACCATTTATTTCAAGATAAGGACCCTGCGCCACCTGAAAAATATGCTTGACCCAGACAGCTTCAGAACTATATTCCAAACCATAGTCACACCCCACTTCGACTATGCGAACATAATACTCCATAGTCTCCCAAAAAACACCCTAAATACATTACAACTGGCTATGAACACCGCAGCCCGTGTCCTATACGGTGCTTCAAAGAGCGATCATATAACACCCATCCTAAAGGAGCTTCACTGGCTCCCCATAAACTGCAGAATAACATATAAAACCCTTCTCATGACCTTTAAAGCGATAAATACTATAGCCCCCTCATCAATCTCAAAACTCCTCCATCACTCTCCCAACATCAGACCCAGGAGGTCAGCAGCGGCAAATACCCTAGTTACACCATCTGAGGCCACAAAATGCAAACGTTCAACAACAGACAGGGCTTTCACGTACTACGCACCCAGATGTTGGAACAACCTACCTCCCAACATTAGAACAATTACTGACCTCAAGCAATTCAGAAAAGCCATAAAGTACCACCTCTTCATTTCCAAAGCGCATCACCAACCCCCTAACACTCACAGTAAAATTGTAAATACCCTATTTACTCAAGATGTTAATAAGAAATTCTATTCTTTGTATATAGGTTTTTTACAAATATGTACAAAGTTTCCCAAAGTTATAATCCCAGTTGAACTCTCCTGTTACATGTAAACTCACCACAGCCTGTTGCTTGCAATGAGTATTCCTGTTTTAATGTAAACCGCACTGATGAGAAAGAGTGCAGTATAAAAGAGCTATAAATAAAAGAGCTATAAATAAATAAATAAACATTATGCAGAAACATCCAGAGAAACATCCACAGAAAAATCCACAGAAACATCCACAGAAACATTCCGCAGAAACATCCACAGAAACATCCGCAGAAACATTCCGCAGAAACATCCACAGAAACATCCACAGAAACATTCCGCAGAAACATCCACAGAAACATCCACAGAAACATTCCGCAGAAACATCCACAGAAACAGCCACAGAAACATTTCGCAGAAACATCCACAGAAACATCCACAGAAACATTCCGCAGAAACATCCACAGAAACATCCACAGAAACATTCCGCAGAAACATCCACAGAAACATCCACAGAAACATTCCGCAGAAACATCCACAGAAACAGCCACAGAAACATTTCGCAGAAACATCCACAGAAACATCCACAGAAACATTCCGCAGAAACATCCACAGAAACAGCCACAGAAACATCCACAGAAACAGCCCGCAGAAACATCCACAGAAACATTCCGCAGAAACATCCACAGAAACATCCACAGAAACATCCGCAGAAACATCCAGAGAAACATTCAGAAAAAATCGCTTTATGAGTTCCTTGGATCTGAAGTATGACCCATTGGTATGTGGTGAGTTCAGTGTGTGTCAAGAGTGGAGGGGTGTGTGCTGCTGTTGTCTATATGATTACAGTAGTATTCCTTGAAAAGGAGTGTCTTGATCTCTTTTCTAAATGTTTGGAGGTCTTTTATTGAACGGATAGAATCTGGGATGGAATTCCATAGACTGGGAGCAGTGTAAGTGAATGCTCTGGTGCTTGTGATCTGTTTGGTCTTTCGAATAGAGGAGGGGATTGTGAGGGTGTGTTGGGTGATTGCTCTTCTAGATTTAGTTTCTTTGGGAGTGTGTAGGAGGGTTGTGAGGAAGGATGGGGCGATATTGTGGATCAACTTGTGAGTGATCATTAAGGTTTTATATTTTATTTGGCTTGCAATTGGGAGCCAGTGGAGATCATATAGCATGGGTGTGATATGGTCTTTTAAGTGGGCTTTGCTGATAATCCTTGCTGTAACATTCTGGGCCCTCTGGAGATTAGACAGATTATTTTTGGTTGTACCCTGTAACAAGCTGTTACTGTAGTCAAAGTGGGGGGTGATAAGAACCTATACTATGGACCTGAAGTCATGAGTGTCAAGTAGGGTTCTGAGATGTTGAATGATCTTTAGTTTGAAAAATATTGTTCTTGATGTATCTAGTATAATTCCTAGATATCTGACTTCCTGTTTCATTGGAAGCATGGTGTTGTGGATGGGAAGTGTTGTGGGGGGGTGGGGGTGGGGGGTAAAGTTTATATTTCTGGAAGTGTTTAATATTTCAGTTTTCTTGAAATTAATGTTGAGATTGTTGGAGTTAAGCCAGGTTTCTGCTTCTTTGACACAGTCTGCTAGATTGTGGTAGTTGGGTTTCGATATATCAATGGGATGGTATAACATAATGTCGTCTGCGTATATGAAATATCCAAAGTTGAATTTTCTGAAAATGTTTGTGATAGTTTGAAGGTGAAGGTTGAATAAAAGGGCAGAGTGGGCGGATACTTGGGGTATTCCTTGTTCTTGAGGAAAGGCAGTAGAAGTCTCTTTACCTACTTGAACTTGTAGTATCCAGTCAGAAATATATGAGTTAAACCATTGGAGAACTGTCCCCCCTATTCCGATTTGAGCCAGTCTTGCGAGTAGGACATTATGGCTAGCGTTGTCGAAAGCTGAGGCTATGTCTGTTGTGTTATCCATTCTGCAGATGAGAGTGTCAAATAAAGCTAACAGTAGTGTTTCAACACCATGGAATGGGCGGAATTTGTATTGATGGACGTCAAGGGGAGCATTTATATCAATGAAATCTTGGAGTTGTAGTTGAATGACTCTCAATAACTTTTGATACAAAAGGAATGCTAGCTATGGGCCTGTATGAGCTTGGTTCATCCCTGTTGAGGGTTTTTTTCTTTAGGATAGGCCTATTATCCAGGTGATAAGACAGGGGTTTAGGTGGGGGGGGGGGGGTTGTGTTGTTAATTTTGGTTATAATGTTTAGTAAATATTTTTGGTCAATTGGGTGGAATGTGTGCCATGAAATGGAATTTGTAGTAGGGGCAGAGTGAAGGAAAATGAGGGTGGAGTTTGTAAGGGGGCTAGAGGGAAGGAAGGTGAGGGTGGAGTTTGTAAGGGGGCTAGAGGGAAGGAAGGTGAAGGTGGAGTTTGTAGTAGGGGCAGAGTGAAGGAAGGTGAGGGTGGAGTTTGTAGTAGGAGCAGAGTGAAGAAAGGTGAGGGTGGAATTTGTAGTAGGGGCAGAGTGAAGAAAGGTGAGGGTGGAGTTTGTAAGGGGGCTAGAGGGAAGGAAGGTGAGGGTGGAGTTTGTAAGGGGGCTAGAGGGAAGGAAGGTGAGGGTGGAGTTTGTAAGGGGGCTAGAGGGAAGGAAGGTGAGGGTGGAGTTTGTAGTAGGGGCAGAGTGAAGGAAGGTGAGGGTGGAATTTGTAGTAGGGGCAGAGGGAAGGAAGGTGAGGGTGGAGTTTGTAAGGGGCAGAGTGAAGGAAGGTGAGGGTGGACTTTGTAGTAGGGGCAGAGGGAAGGAAGGTGAGGGTGGAGTTTGTAGTAGGGGCAGAGTGAAGGAAGGTGAGGGTGGAATTTGTAGTAGGGGCAGAGGGAAGGAAGGTGAGGGTGGAGTTTGTAAGGGGGCTAGAGGGAAGGAAGGTGAGGGTGGAGTTTGTAAGGGGGCTAGAGGGAAGGAAGGTGAGGGTGGAGTTTGTAGTAGGGGCAGAGTGAAGAAAGGTGAGGGTGGAGTTTGTAAGGGGGCTAGAGGGAAGGAAGGTGAGGGTGGAGTTTGTAGTAGGGGCAGAGGGAAGGAAGGTGAGGGTGGAGTTTGTAAGGGGGCTAGAGGGAAGGAAGGTGAGGGTGGAGTTTGTAGTAGGGGCTAGAGGGAAGGAAGGTGAGGGTGGAGTTTGTAGTAGGGGCAGAGTGAAGGAAGGTGAGGGTGGAGTTTGTAGTAGGGGCAGAGTGAAGGAAGGTGAGGGTGGAGTTTGTTCTTTTAAGTTTATCTGCATTGAAGTTTGCTAATGTTTGTGGACTGATGGAGATTTTATCAGATTCGTTTAGGGTGGTTTTGGTTAATGACTTCACTATTTCAAATAGTTCTCTTGGACGGTTGATAGCTTGGTTGAGGATCTTAGTATGGTATTCTTTCTTTGCCTTGTTAATAGCATCTTTGTAAGTATTAAGTGAGGTGAGATATAGTTGTTGGTTTTCTGAAGTTTTTGTGGCTCTTCATTTATATTCTAATTTCCTTAATTTTTGTTTTAGGCATGAACCATTTTTCAGACTGTTTCAGTTTTGGTCTTGGATATATCTTTGTGGGCATTGCGGCTTTTTGTATGGATGTATTCCAGATATTCAGAGAGCTATCTAGGTCCAAGGGCTGTCTTTCAAGTTGAGGTAAGATGTATTCTAGGAAGGTGTCTTTGTTGAAGTGGTTTAATCGTCTATATTGGGATGCAGCTGTTGGAGAGTTCCTGGGGAGGGTGCGTGAGTAGGGAGGTTGAATGTTACTAGGTAGTGGTTGGACCATGGGACTTGTAATATACTGGGGGGGAGGGAATAGAGCAGGTGTTTTGTGATTGAGATGGGGAGGAATACCAGATCTAGTGCATTTCCTTTCATATGTGTGGGAGAATTTATGATTTGCTGGTAGCCCATGTCTGCCACTGAATCAAGGAAGGCAGTAATATGTGATATACGGAGGAAGGGTAAGTTGAGGTCGCCTAAGAAGAAGTGGGATTTTCTTAGGGAGGAAAAGCAGGCTGATTCTAGGATAGTGGTTAGGTTGTTATGATTAGGTGAGGGGGTCTATAGATGGGCTTGCTTTGTTGGAGCTCACTGATTAATGTTGTCCCTCCTCCCCCCAGCCCCTATGTCCAGGGGATGAGGTGTTCTATGGTTCTCCAGGAACAAGCAGGAAGTCAGTCCTCACATATGGGTGATGTCGGCGCCGACGGAGCCCTCGTGCGGAGCAATTCCCCAGCTTTCAAAGAAAGCCTTTGTGATTGCATTGCGCTTGCTCGGTCCCCTTCCCGCCCAAGGGTGCCATCTCGTTCAGTCTCCCTTTTTATGCGGAGCCCAATGGACGTTGTCCCTAATTCCTCACGGAAAAAGTGCGTCAAAACTTTAGAAGAATTTTTTCTCTTCGACCGGTTCGACGCCGGTTCCCCTTCCCGCCTGCGGCTCGGTACACCAGTATCGAGTCCAGTCAATTTTTTGCGTTTTTGTCCTTAATGACTAACGTTCATGCTCTTTTTTATTTTCACTGCCAGCCTGGTCCTTTGACCTTGCAGGGGCCCTTTTTCCCCCGATGGCTGCCAGCGGGTTTAAAAAGAGTGATCGGTATAAGAAGTTAATGTCCCTCACCGACACACATGACTGCTGTCTCCAATGCCTTGGGCCTGACCATGACCCGAAGATCTGTGGCCCGTGTGGGAAAATGTCCTCTAAGGCACTCTGAAGTAGGAAGCAGCAGCGTGAAAGGATTTTCTCGGAGTCCGCATCCCCCCCCCCCCGGATCCGGACCTCATCAGAAGCCTCAACGTCTCGGGAGCTGTCTAAACCCAAGCACCGTCCGGGGTCTTCTGAACGTGGGTCTCCCTCCCGGGAACACCGGAGGAAGAAGAAGCCCATGACAGCAGCGTTGTTGGATGCCTCCGATCGCCCTGGGCCCTTGAAGGCCAAGTCGCGGAGCCTTGACCGCCGCCCCGGGTCCTCGGAGTCAGAGCGGCCTGCAAAGATACCTCACACGGAGCCGGAGATGCCAAGGCGGGTAAGTGCTGTTGTCCTCATGGATTCCCCTCCAGGGGAGCCGGCGTTGGGCCCGACAACGTCGGGGCCCGAGCCGGAGGCTGCGGAGTCTTCTGAGCTCAGTCTCAAGATGATGGCCCTGGAGCGCAGCATGTCTGCCTTCATGGAGCAGCAGCGGGTGATAGCCGGTCTCACCGGTCCATCTGCCCCGACCACCGGGACCTCGATGTCTAAGTCAACCCCGGAGGCTGAGAAGATCCTCGAGACTCTTCAGATTCGAGTCGATCCTTGACCAAGGTCTCCCTTGACCTCCCGCTCGGGACTGAGGTCATCGACACCAGTGCTCTTGGCGTCGGGGCGGTCAGGGCCGAAGCCCTCGCGGCCGGAGCCCCTCGATTCCTCCTCGGAGGGATCGGCATGGGAGATGGAAGATGAGGAGTCCCCGGGCACCCATCGAATCCGGTATGTCCCATCGGACTCACCGGGTTCGGAGCCTCAGAGAAGGTCCCCTCCGGACAATACCCGGTTCTCGGACTTCGTCAGGGACATGGCCAAGGCTTTGGCATTCCCGGCGGATACCGAGGAGGGGCCTCGAGCTGAAGAGCTCGAGGCCCTCCAGTATGACTTTCCCTCGAGGGAAGCCCTTACTGTGCTGGTTCCTCCGATGCTGGAATGGCTGATGCTCCGCATGTGGGAGTCGCTGGCCTCGATGCCAGTGCTCAGCAAGTGGGTTGATTCCATCTATCGAGTCCGCAAGAGCCCTGGGTTCCAAAAGGCACAGCTGCCGCACAACTCCATGGTTGTGGAATTGGCCATGCACAGGCTCAAGAGCCAAAAAATGCACTCCTCGGTGCCTCCTGGCCGAGAGGCCCGGAACCTGGACGCCCTCGGCAGAAAATGCTTGCAGGGCTCGATGCTGTCATGCCGTGTCCAAACCTACCAGCTGTACATGGGCATGTACTTGAGGGACCTGGCAAAGGAGATTGCCGGGTTCTTAGCTGGCCTCTAGGAGGCACCCTTGCAGCGCTTCAATGCCTTGTCCACCGGGATTCGGGAGTGCTCGGCGTGCATATCTCGAGCGGACCTATGATGGCTTCGAGGCTTCGGCCCGAGTAGCCGCGGCTGGTTTTGGTGCACGCTGCCAGGCTTAGCTAATGTCATCGGATCTGGAGCCATGGGCTCAGGACAAGTTGGTCGATGTCTCTTGCTAAGGTGACAACCTCTTTGGCAAACCCATGACTGAGAAGGCTGCTGAGCTCGAGTCCGAGTACTTGACCCGGACAAGACTCTCAAAGAAGACTTCTGCCCCTTCTAAGAAGAAGGTCTCAGGTAAAAAGCCCTTTTTCCTGAGGAAGGGTACTGCTTACTGCAGCTACCCCACTTACCAGACCACCCCAGCTACCCAACAGGGGCAGCAGGCCAAGGGACAGGAGCATGGCCTGCGTAAGCAGAAGACCCCCAAACCCCAGGCCCCGGCTCCTACCCAGCCGGGAGGGGGTTTTTGACTCCCAAGGCATAGTCTCTCTTCCGCCAGTGGTATGGTCTTGAACAGGAGGCAGGCTAACCCTGTACGCCCACAGGTGGCCAGCCATCACCTCGGATATCTGGGTCCTGCAAATAGTCCAAAGGGGCTATCTGCTTCACTTCAGCCAGATACCACTTTCTTTCTTTCCAGGAGAGCCTCTCAGACCCCCTCTTCACAGGGACCTCCTCTTGCAGGAGTTGTCAGGTCTTCTAGAGGATCAGGCGGTGGAACCGGTGCCCCACCACCTGCAGGGCAAGGGCTTCTACTTCAGTTATTTTCTCATACCAAAGAGAACAGGAGGCCTCAGACCCATCCTCGACCTAAGAAACTTAAAGACGTTCCTGGTGAGGGAAAAGTTCAAGATGCTTTCCCTTGGAATGTTGCTGCCTTACCTCCACCAGGGAGATTGTCTATGCTCCTTAGACCTGAAGGATGCCTATACGCACATCCTCATACCACAGACAATATCTGAGATTTGTAGTGGGAGGAAAACATTTCCAATACAGAGTTCTACCCTTTGGCCTGGCCTTTGCTCCCAGGGTGTTTACAAAATGCCTGGCTGTAGTGTCTGCCTTCCTCAGAAGTCAAGGAATTTTTGTCTTCCCTTACCTGGACAACTGGCTCATCAGGGGCCAGTCACCTCAGGAGGCCCAATAGGCCACTTCTCGCACTATCATCATGTTGCAACATCTGGGTTTTGTCATAAACCATGCAAAGTCCACTTTTCTCCCCACGCAAAACTTAGAGTTTAAAGGAGCAAGATTGGACACCCTTCAGGCGAAGGCTTACCTGCCGGAGGACAGGGCACAGAGGCTGCTAACACTGGCACAACAGTTCAGGCTCAGGTCTCAGCGAGACACTTCTTGCGCCTCCTGGGTCACATGGCCTCCACGGTGCATGTGACCCCAAATGCCCGTCTCCACATGAGAACAGTTCAGTGGTGCCTCAGAGATCAGAGGACACAAGCCACTGGCAGCCTCAGAGACAGGATAACAGTGTCCAAACGACTGGTGAAGTCATTGCAGTGGTGGCGTCAACCACCCAATCTGCTTGAGGGAGTGCTTTTTCAGACTCCCTCGCACACAAGAGTGCTAACGACAGATGCCTCCTTGCTGGGCTGGGGAGCCCATTGCCAAGGATCATGCACTCAGGGGTTGTGGTCTCCTCAGGAGTCTGCACACCAAATCAACCTCTTAGAGCTGCGGGCGATTCGCCTAGCTCTTCAAACCTTTTGTCATGTCCTCTCACATCAGTCTGTATTGATACAGACGGACAACCAGGTAGCAATCTTCTACGTGAACAAGCAGGGAGGTACGGGGTCTCATATCCTATGTCAGGAGACACTGGACCTCTGCTCCTTTGCCATCAAGCAGGGTATGTCTCTCAAAGCAGTGTACCTGCCTGGTCAGGAGAATTGCCTAGCAGACAAACTAAGCAGAATTCTCCAACCTCACGAATGGCAACTGGATCCGGTGGTGGCACAGTGTATTTTCCACCGCTGGGGACATCCATCCATAGATTTATTTGCCAGTCTGCAAAATCACCAGCTGCCCAGATTTTACACTGAGGGTGGCTGCAGATGCTTTCCTGATCTCCTGGTCAGGGGGGTCTCATGTATGCGTTTCCTCCCACGCCTCTGGGGGCCCGGACTCTGTTCAAAACCCTTCAGGACAAGGCCTCTGTCATTCTTGTAGCCCCCAGATGGCCAAGACAGCCTTGGTTTCCGCTTCTCCTCCAGCTGGCAGTGGAAACCCCACTTCCACTCAGGACGCAGCCCGACCTCCTTTCACAGAAGCAGGGCTTTCTCTTGCACCCCAACCTCAGGGCCCTCAACCTGATGGCATGGCTGCTGAAAGGGTAGTGCTGGCTCCTCTCCTCCTACCTCGGAATGTAGAAGTGTTACTGGCCTCCAGGAGGCAGTCCACTAGGAAATCCTGTGCTTTCAAGGGGCGTAGATTTGAGGTGCAGTGTAACCAGCACAATGAAAACCCTTTCTCTTGCCTTGTACCAGTGGTGCTGCAGTACCTGCATCACCTCTCAGAATTAGGTCTCAAGTCTAACTATGTCAGGGTCCACCTGAGTGCTTTGTCAGCAAACCACTCGCCAGTGGAGGGGCAACCTCTTTTGGCTCACCCCCTGGTGTCCATATTCCACAGAGGTCTGCTTCTGCTGAAACCCCCAGTTCGTCCTCCGGCAACTGAGTGGGATTTGAATGTGGTCTTACAACAGCTTACTCGCCCACCCTTTGAGCCATGTCCTCTTGCGATCTGCACTTCCTCTCCTGGAAGGTGCTCTTCCTGGTGGCACTCACATCAGCCAGACGTGTGAGTGAGCTGCAAGCTCTCGTAACTGATAAACCATACACACAGTTTTATCGGAATAGGGTGGTCCTCTGCACTCACCCGACGTTTCTTCCAAAGGTGGTCTCTCCTTTCCACCTCAACCAAGAGGTGATTCTTCCGACCTTCTTTCCCAGGATGCATTCCAGCTGGGCAGAGGCAGTCCTGCATACCCTGGAATGTAAGAGGGCGTTGTCCTTCTACCTGGAGTGTACGAAGGAACATCGAAGGGCTACTCAGCTCTTCGTCTCGTATGACCCCAGTAAGCTGGGGTTACCTGTCTCCAAGCGTACGCTGTCCACTTGGGTGGCAGACTGCATTGCCTGGGCATACAGGGTGGCTAACCTCCCATTGCAGGGTCGAGCCATGGCCCACCGTGTCAGGGCTAAGGCCGCATTAGTGGCTCACTTCCGCTCTGTTCCGCCGGCAGACATCTGCCAGGCCATAACTTGGTCTTCAAGCCAGACTTTTGCAGCCCATTACTGCCTGGATAGGGAGTCCCAACGGGACAGTGCTTTTGGCCATTCGGTACTCTGTAACCTATTTGAGGTTTAGGCAACTCGAACCCTCTGACCCTTTGGTGTCAGGCTACCGGGGGGTGTTGCTTTCTCGGCTGAATTCCTATTAGAGCTGCTGCGTCTCTTCTAGAGAGAGCCATTTTTCAGCTATGGGTTCTCAGCAGCCTATAGCTAGGGAGTCCCATATGTGAGGACTGACTTCCTGCTTGTTCCTGGAGAAAGCGTAGTTACTCACCTGTAACAGGTGTTCTCCAGGGACAGCAGGAATCAGTCCTCACAACCCTCCCCTTGAGTTGCAGTCCTATTATTGATTTTTATTCATGTTGCCGTCTTTTTAGCTATGTCATTTGACTGAGTAAGATGGCACCCTTGGGCGGGAAGGGGACCGCGCATGCGCGATGCAATCCCAAAGTCTTTCTTTGAAAGCTGGGGAAATGCTCCGCACGAGGGCTCCGTCGGCGCCGACATCACCCATATGTGAGGACTGATTCCTGCTGTCCCTGGAGAACACCTGTTACAGGTGAGTAACTACGCTATCTGGGGAGCAAATCAGAAGTGGCATCAGGGGGAGGGCAGAAACAGCACATGGGAAGGAAACTGCGCCGGAGTGTATTAGTAAGCACTGTGTCACAGTTTATTGCCTATTGCCACCACTGCAGGCCTTGGAGAGGGGTGGCAGCGGTGGGAAATGCGTGACTCTGGAGGACCGGTTCACTAGGCAAACTCGTAGTTTGTCTAGTGGTAGCGCTGGCCCTGGGTTTAGGGACTTTTCCTCCAGGAACCTGTCCAAACTTCTTTTAAACCCAACTACACTAACAGCTTTTATTATATCATTCAGCTTAAATATGCCTTGAGAGAAAAAATATTTCCTCCTCTGTTTTAAATGTACTACTTAATAGCTTCATGGCATAGTCTTAATCTTTTTATTTTTTGAGAGTAAAGAAGCCGTTCCACTCCACTTATGATTTTATATCTGCTCTCACCGTCTTTTCTCCTACTCTTTAGCCTTTCCTTATAGGAGAGTCCTTCCATGCCCTTTAACATCTCTTTACCTTTCTTAATTCTGCTGTATCCTTTTAGAGATGTGGCACCTGGAATTGCACATAAAACTCAAAGTGTGAAAGCACCATGGATTAACACAGAGGCTCTATAATCTGACTGACTCGGCTTGAACTACTACTGGAAAGGCGTCAGCTAAACCTTGAATAATGCGGCTGAAAGTATGTGTATTTGTGCTTTCTAGCAGCTCTCAGACAGACACATTTACCCAGGTTGGACTTTGAAAATTCTCTCTAACGTGGTCAAATTAAAGCCAGAAAGAAAGTGTTAAGGAGCTACTGTGCTTGAAGAATGAATAAACATAGAGCAGAGAATGGACCAGGCCAAAAGATCCAGAAATACAATGAAGGGGGCATCAATAAAGTTCATTCCTTGTATTTGTGGCTCTTCTGGCCTGGTTTATCCTCCTTTTGTGTTTATTCATAAAAGAGAAATAACAATAGTCCTTACATTCTGGTGCTGGTCCTTATTGTCCCTGATCAGATAACAGACTCTGATATTAACCCAAAAAATATTGGCAACCCAACAATTCATTCCTTCAACAATAAGGTTCCAATGAGATGGATATATTCAAATGTTCATAAGTATGTTGGAGATACCATCAAAAGCGGGGCAACAGCAACTCGCCCCCTTGCAGTGGGAACTCCTTTTTACTCTTTATTGAAATTTTCTAACAAATTTAAACACACTGAAAAAGCTAAAAGGCTAAACAAATCTTCTGCTCTGTTTTTACTAGAGAAAATCCTGGAGAAGGACCACCTGTGATTGACAAATATACAAACGGGAATGGAGTAGAAATCACGTCATTCACAAAAGATGATGTGTTAGAACAGCTTGCAAAACTGAAAGTGGACAAGTCTATGAAACCAGATGGGATACATCCCAGGATACTGAAAGAGAGGTTCTGGCAGGGCTGTTAAAGGATGTTTTTAATAGATCCTTGGAGACAGGAGAAGTTCCTTAGCGTCCCTCTAGTCCAGTCCCGGAACCATAGAGTTGTGAACCTCCACCAGCAGCTTTGGAGACTGAACATCTTCATCTCTTTAATCATCCAGCTATATGCAGCCCCAAGGACCGCCCACACATCAGTATCTCAGTCTCCAAGCAGCTTGGAAGTCAGAGCCCAGAACTGGGCTCCTTAGGAACAAATAAGCAGAGCTTTAGTGTTTTATTATTTTCTAGATTTAGGTGCTGGGCTGCTGCTGTGGAGGAAATCTTTGACTGTGTCCCTTCTGTCTTTCTCTAATCTGTTTTTTTTCTCTCTGTCTCTCTCTGTCAGTCTCCCCATAGGTCAAACAAGCAGGGGAGCTGCACAGGACACAGGTCTCCTTTCTACCGAACCCCCTTGGTGGGTGAGGAGAAGGTTGAAGACAATTACAGGCAGCAATTGAATACAGCAGTAGGCTCTGAGGGTCCCCTGACTGATTTAGGGGTTCCCCGAGCTGCCCTGAGCAGTTATTACTCTGTTATTGACTCTGATAACTGCTACTCAGAGCTTGTGACAGGCACGCTGGACAGCACTCTCAGTGTTTTGACCCCCCCTCCACTCCTTTGTGTGGGTGAGTAGAGTTTGAAGCTTTTTCTTTCTAAAGGCAGTGGTGGAGGCCTTGGGTGGCCTGGAATCAGCTTTGGGGAGTGTTTTAGACCTTTTGGGTATTTTTTCTGGTCCTTTTTTTGGCGGGATCAGGTCCGGCGGCCATTTTGGATTTTTTTCAAAGTTGTTTTTCTTCGTGTTTTTTTTAGGGATAGGAGCTTCGTTTTTGCATTTCTTGGTCAGATATCAGCTAATTGACTCCAGCTCTATCTAATCCTGCAATTTGGAGCATTTTTGAGCACTTTTAAAATCACAATTTTTTTTCTGCTCTGTTTGCTTCCGCAAGGTGTTCCTGCTTTGCTGGCAAAGGGCTGTGTGCATAGCCATGCCTCCTAGTCCTCGGTGTCTGGTCTATGGCATTCGTAGAAGTAGTAATTTGGAAGCCCGAGTCTGTGCCACTTGTTCTGCTGTGGGTGCTGGCATGGAGGATCCTCTGGAGGGCTCCAGTGCAGATCTCCCACCTGTATCTACAGAAGGGACATCAGAGCAGGCAGAGACGGTCCTTGGTCCGGGGATTTCTGCGATGCCAGAGCACCTGTTGGCGGGGGGCGTCCAGGAGGGATCCCTGGGAGTTCCACCCGCCTTTTTCTCTCTCATGCAGGAGGCTCTGGCTCTCTTGCAGCCGGCGGGGGGAGGCTCGGTCCTGCCCCGCCGTGGGCTAAAGCGTCCACTTTCAGTGGAGGGAGACACTGGTCCACAAAAGAAGAGCCGGCCCCCGAGTGTTGCGGATTCTGCGCCTCCTGGGGACGAGTTCCACGAGGGGCTGGGGGAGGCTCTCGAGCTGGAGTCTGCGGAGGATTTAGAAGACGGCGAGTTGTTGGACGACGAGCAGAGTAGTAGAATAGTGCGTGTACTTCGTAAAGAGGAACTTCCGGCACTGATTGCCGAAACCCTCAAGGTATTGAACATACACGTGGAAGATGCCACTGCGGAGGACAAGTTGGAGGATCCCTTGGTGCAGGCGGTGCGCACTTCCCACAGAGTCTTTCCGCTCCATAGGGTTTTTAAAGCTATGATCCAGGAGGAGTGGAACAGTCCAGAGTCCGCTTTGCGCAGGGCTAGACTGTTGCCTAAGTTGTATCCTCTGTCGGAGGCTGATAGAGAGCTCTTTCGTTCGCCGAAGGTGGACGCGGCAGTTTCTGCGGTTACTAAATGGACTACTATCCCGGTGGAAGGTGCTGCGGCGTTGAAGGACCCGCAGGATCGGAAAGTTGATAGCTTGCTGAGACAGGCGTTTGATGTTGCTGCCCTGTCAATGCAGGCGGCGGTGGCCGGGGCCTGGGTGGCGCGCGCGGCTGCCTCCGCTGGTCTCAACAGTTCCAGGGGCCCCAATCGGCGGAACAAGAGGCCGCGGCGTCCAGATTGGAGTCGGGTACCGCTTATTTGGTGGATATCCACTATGACCTCATTAGGGGGTTAGCTAAAACGGCATGGCGTCGGTGGTAGCGGCGCGTCGTTCTCTTTGGTTACGCAATTGGGCGGCTGATGGCTCTTCTAAAGCTCGCCTTAGTAAGCTGCCGTTTAAGGGCAGGCAGTTATTTGGAGAGGACTTGGATAGGTTGGTAAAAGATCTCGGGGATTCTAAGGGGAGTTGGCTTCCGGAGGATAAGCCCAAGCAGGGGAAGCCGACCTTCACCTTCCGGGGGTCTCAGCAGTCCTTTCGGAGGTTTCGTGCCTCCCGCTTTGGTCAGTCCCAGCGTTCCAGATATCTGGGGCGCGGACAGAGTTTCCGCGGATTTCGAGGGGCAGGTAGAGGTTTTGTCTCCTTCCAGGCGCAGGTCCCCAAAAAGTCGCAATGAAGCGAGACCGGCTCCGGTGGCGGTGATTCCCGTAGGGGGCAGACTGTGGGATTTCTACCCTGCCTGGGCCGCTATCACATCCGATCGGTGGGTGTTAGAAGTGATACGAGAGGGATATGCGCTCGAGCTACATCGACCGGTGCTCGATTCCTTCGTTATGTCCCCGTGCAGCGCTCCCTGGAAACGACGAGTCGTATCCGATACACTTTCCCGGCTGCTTCGGCTCCGGGCGGTCGCCCCCGTGCCGGAGGGGCAGTTAGGGTCCGGTCGATACTCCATCTACTTCGTCGTGCCAAAAAAGGAGGGCTCCTTTCGACCAATCCTGGATTTAAAGAGAGTGAATCGGTGCCTCCGGGTGTCGCATTTTCGCATGGAAACGCTGCGCTCGGTCATAGCGGCGGTCCGCGAGGGGGAATTCCTAACGTCCCTAGACCTTACGGAGGCCTATTTGCACATTCCCATTCGCCGGGAACATCAAAGATTTCTGCGGTTTGCGCTGCCGATGGGCCATTTTCAGTTTCAAGCCATGCCCTTCGGCCTAGCGACGGCGCCACGGGTCTTCACGAAGATCATGGTGGTGGTAGCGGTGTTCCTGTGGAAGGAGGGTGTCCTCGTGCATCCCTATCTCGACGACTGGTTGATCCGGGCGAAGTCGAGGGAGGAGAGTCTCCGGGCGACGGCGCGGGTCGTACAGGTTTTGCAGTCGTTAGGTTGGGTGGTCAATCGGGCGAAGAGCAGCCTTCTTCCCTCGCAGACCTTGGAGTATTTGGGGGCGCGTTTCGAGACCGGCAACGGGAAGGTTTTCCTCCCAGTGCACAGAGCGCGGGCCCTGAGGCGGCTGGTGGAGCAGTTTCTAGCGAGACGGGCGTCCTCGGATTGGCAATACCTTCAGCTTCTTGGCACGATGGCGTCGACCATCGAGGTAGTCCCGTGGGCAAGGGCGCACATGCGGCCTCTGCAGCGAGCGCTGCTGCGTCGATGGTGTCATCAGTCCAACTCGCTAGCTCGTCAGTTAGTTTGCCCCTTGGAGGTTCGGCGCAGCCTTCGCTGGTGGTTGCGTCGGCGCTCTCTGGCGAACGGTATGCCCTTGGAGTCTCCCGTCTGGCATCTGCTGATGACGGATGCCAGTTTGAGCGGCTGGGGGGCTCATTGCGAGGGCCAGATTGCTCAGGGCCAGTGGTCCTCGTGGTAGAGCCGGTGGTCCATCAACCGACTGGAAATGAGAGCCGTGTGGTTGACTCTGACAGCGTTTCAGCCTTGGCTGCAGGGAGCGGCGGTCAGGGTGCTATCCGACAATGCCTCCACGGTAGCCTACATAAATCGCCAGGGAGGCACAGGCAGCGCGGCGTTGGAAGTGGAGGCGGATCTGCTTCTGGATTGGGCAGAGCGGCATCTTCAGTGTCTGTCAGCCCAGCATATCGCGGGGGTTCACAATGTGGAGGCGGACTTTCTGAGTCGTCGCAGGGTAGACCCCGGGGAGTGGTCTCTACATCCCGAGGTATTTGCGTTGCTGGTCCGTCATTGGGGTCTGCCGATAATGGACCTCATGGCGACCTTCGAGTCCACGCAGGTCGAAAGGTTCTTCAACAGGCGTCGGGAACGCATGTCGGAAGGCCTCGATGCATTGGCACAAAGGTGGCCAAGGTACGGGCTGCTCTATGTCTTTCCTCCGTGGGCTCTGCTGGGTCGCCTGGTACAGCGGATCGAGCGGCATCCGGGTCCCGTGGTTCTGATTGCCCCGGACTGGCCTCGTCGGCCTTGGTATGCGGATCTGGTGCGGTTGAGTGTGGCCGATCCGTGACTCCTTCCTCCTCGGCCGAATCTCCTTCGGCAGGGGCCGCTGCAGATGCCTCAGGTGGCTCGATTCTCGCTTATGGCATGGCTATTGAGAGGGCGCGAATGAGAGCCAAAGGTTATTCTCCGGAGGTCATTGCTACCTTGTTGCGGGCGCGGCGTCGGTCTACGTCGCTAGCGTATGTCCGGGTCTGGCGTATTTTTGAGAGTTGGTGTGCGGCTCGCGAGTTGCGGCCTTTGCGGACCTCCGTTCCTCAGATCCTCTCCTTCTTACAAGCAGGGGTGGACAAGGGCCTGGCGGCCAGTTCGTTGAGGGTACAACTTGCAGCTCTTGCGTGTTTTCGAGGCAAGGTTCAGGGCCAGTTATTGGGGTCTGTCAGACGGCTGCCTGGGTGAGAATCTTCACAGTCTTGACAAGTGCATATATCTATATGATTTGCAAGGTATTGTGGGCAATGTAGTTCATTCACACCAGACACAGCTGCTGACAATAATTTAGTTGTGCTCTTGGGTAAAGCCAATAAGATTTTTATTTATGGGGTTATTTCTCCCAACACAGATATGCTTGGTAGCACATAAAATCAGGTAACTTGCTTTCAGTGTTAACTTGGAAAAACAAAGTCAAAATCAGGAAAACAACAAATGAAAAGCCACAAAGCAAGAAACAAACTGTTCTTTTCAGATTAACTTCTGATTACTTCCCACACAGATTCAGAAGTGATTCTCTCCTAGCTCACAAGCAATTAGGTGAGGCTCGATTGCTAGCAGTTACCAGCTGAAACCCCTTAGCTGGCTTGCTTTCTACTGTGTGGGTCAAATCCTGCTTCAGGAGCTTTTCTGAGTAGATTAAAGAACAAATTTGTATTTCTTTGTGATGGTTGCTGTACTTTATAACAGAAAGTTACCAACGGAGTTTAGATAGAGAACAGTCCATATAAACAGGATCTTCATCTGCTATTATTCCCCCTTGTTCAACAAGCATGGGTTCAATATCATGGATTGGCACAGATGAATCTCTCAATGGAGCACTTTCAGGAGAATACTTGTTTCCCTGCTGTCTTTCAAGGTTATAGCTAGGGCATAGATCAGTGTTCATACCTGAGCTTCCATTGCTGTTAGAGTTTCTCTCTATATAGCCTGGCCAGTATGTAGTCCAGTTCTTATGTCCAGCCTTCCAATCCAGATCCCTGGACACTGGATCTCTCTTCACATACCTTCTGGCATGGGTCTTAGGGTCCCTTCCACGTGCAGCCGTCTCCCTCACAGGTAGCGTCTGGAGATTCCTAGCTCTGCAGCACCATTCCTCTGGCTTTCCCCAGTCCAATGGTGTATGCTGGCCCTTGGAATACCTCCCAGTATACGTACTGCTTTGGACTCTTCTAGACCTCTCAAAGGCTTTTCTCCTCTTTCTTCCAGAGGGTCTCTTTCCCTCTCTGTCCGTCCGGTATGGCTTCTGCTTCTGATAATCCTTCAGATGAAACTGAGGATAATTCTCTGGATATCCAAGGTGATCATGAAGATGGTCATCTGTAGAATAAACTCTACTCTTATTCTGCCTTGATGAGTGCTCCTCCCTAACACAGCGCAGCTGTGCTGAATCAGGCCCTGCCCTTTGAGATGAGTGCTTAGGGATTACCTCATAGCCCTTTTGATTGAACACACGTTTTCTCACTTCAGCTCCTCTCATGGCTGTTGGAAACCTGGTGCATTCTGGGACTGGTAGTCTTTTATGGCAAAATTCTGTTTTCTCATTTCTACCAGCACTGACAGGTTGCTTGTTCAGAGACACTTCACCTTTTCTATAGCCCCTTCCTGAGCTATGATAAGCTTCCTTATCACAAGTCCCATGCGGACGTGAAGCGCTTCTTGCGAGCGGTGTTGCTTATGCGTCCTCCGTGCAGGGCTTTAGTGCCCTCGTGGGACTTGAATTTGGTGTTGAGGTCTCTGGTGGCTTCGCCGTTTGAACCCTTGGCGCAAGCTTCGTTGAAGGACTTGACATTGAAAACGGTGTTTCTGGTAGCGATCTCGTCAGCTCGCAGGATCTCGGAGTTGCAGGCTCTTTCGTGTAGGGAACCCTATCTGTCTTTCTCTGCCGACAAGGTGGTATTGCGACCGGTTCCCGCATTTTTGCCTAAGGTAGTTTCGGCGTTTCACATGTATCAGGTGGTGTCTCTCCCGGTGTTTGCCAAGGAACGGGGCAAGCACGCGGATAACTCCTTGCACGCGTTGGATGTCCGTCGAGCTCTTCATCGGTATTTGAGGGAAACGGTGGCCTTCCGTAAGTCCGATCTCCTATTTGTCGCATTTGGCGGTCCGCGCAAGGGGGAAGCGGCGTCTAAGTCTTCCATTTCCCGCTGGTTGAAAGAGGCGATTTCGTCGGCATACCTTTTACACGGCAGGATGGTTCCTGCCGGGCTTCGGGCTCACTCGACTAGGGCGCAGGCGGCGTCTTGGGCAGAAGTTAGCTTGGTACCGGTGGTGGATATTTGTCGGGCGGTGACGTGGTCATCCTTGCACACCTTTGCTAAGCACTATCGTCTGGATGTGCAGGCGGCGTCGGATGCGCGGTTTGGGTCTCGTGTGCTTCAGGCTGGACTAGCGAGGCCCTCCCGTTGAGATTTACTGCTCTGTTACATCCTCTATGGTTCCGGGACTGGACTAGAGGGACGCTAAGGAAGAGTAAATTAGACTTACCTGCTAATTGTTGTTCCTTGTGGAACTCTAGTCCAGTCCCGGATCCCTCCCTGTCTATCTGTTCTCGCTGCCAGCCAGGAAGGTACATTCATTATAGGAGTCTGCCAGGGTTTTTGTTCTCTATACTTTCGGTCAGAGCTCCTCTGCTTGCAGCATGCCTTAGTTTCCTTTCGGGGTCAAATCTTGGGGGTGAGCGGTGGCGTCTCTTGTTGCATGCGTTTTGCACAAGGGTCGCCACGGCCGTTCTGGTCCGCCTTCCCGTAGGCGGGAGGTTGTTCTTACGCAATTGGAAAAAGAAAAAAAAAATTTTTGCTAGTAGTGGGAACTTTAGGGTCAGGATCCTTTTTTCCACTGTGTTGTTATATCTACTTATTTGTTGCTCTGCTTAGTATGCTTTGTCAATAGGTACTGATGTGTGGGCGGTCCTTGGGGCTGCATATAGCTGGATGATCAAAGAGATGAAGATGTTCAGTCTCCAAAGCTGCTGGTGGAGGTTCACAACTCTATGGTTCCAGGACTGGACTAGAGTTCCGCAAGGAACAACAATTAGCAGGTAAGTCTAATTTACTCTTCCATAGGACTGGAGAAGGGCTGATGTGGTACATCTCCACAAAAGTGGTAATAGGGAAGAAGTGACAAACTACAGGCCAGTAAGCCTTACCTCAGTGGTGGGAAAAGTAATGGAGGCGCTCCTGAAAGAGCGAATAGTGGATTTCCTCGAAACCAACAGGTTGCATGATCCAAGGCAACATGGTTTTACCAAAGGTCAATCTTGCCATACAAATCTGATTGAGTTCTTTGATTGGGTGACCAGAGAACTAGATCAAGGGCATGCGATGGATGTTATCTACCTAGATTTCAGCAAAGCCTTTGATACTTTTCCTCATAGGAGGCTTATCAATAAACTCAACAGCTTGGGGATGGGTCCCAAGATGGTGAACTGGATCAGAAATTGGTTGACTGACAGACAACAAAAGGTGATGGTAAATGGAACTCATTCGGATGAAAGGAAGGTGATTAGCGGTGCGCCCCAGGGTTCGGTCCTGGGACTGGTACTGTTCAATATATTTGTGAGTGATATTGCCAAAGGGCTGAATGAAAAAGTCTGTCTTTTTGCAGATGACACCAAAATTTGCAACAGAGTAGACTCCCCTGAGGGAGTGGGTAACATGAGGAAAGATCTACAAAAGCTGGTAGAATGGTCTAATTCTTGGCAGTTAAGATTTAATGTGAAGAAGTGCAGGGTCATGCACTTGGGAAGCATAAATCCAAGGGAATTGTATGTGATAGGGGGTGAGAGTTTGGTGTGCACGGACTAGGAGCAGGATCTCGAAGTGATTGTTTCTGATGCTCAAGGTGGCGAAACAGTGTGACAAGGTGGTGGCAAAAGCCAGAAGGATGCTGGGTTGCATACAGAGAGGAATTACCACCAGAAAGGAAGAGGTACTAATGCCACTGTACAAGTTGCTGGTGAGGCCTCACTTGAAATGTTGTGTTCAGTTTTGGAGACCATATCTCGCAAAGGATATAAGAAGGCTGGAAGCGGTTTAGAGGAAGGTGACCAAAATGATTTGGAGTCTGTGTCAGAAGACTTATGAGAAGAGACTTGAAGGCCTAAATATGTACACTCTGGAGGAGAGGAGGGACAGGGAAGATATGATTCAGACCTTTAAATAGAGTATGAATGAACAAACAAACCTCTTCCAAAGATGGGGAAGCTGTAAAACTAGAGGGCATAACATGAAGCTGCAAGGTGGTAAATTAAAAGGCAATGTCAGGAAAGACTTTTTCACTGAAAGAATTGTGGATGCTTGGAATGCCCTCTTGATGGAAGTGGTGGGGGCAAACACAATGTCAGAATTCAAAGTGGCATGGGACAGACACAGTGGATCCCTTTATAGCAACATGATAAAATCAAAATCCCACTAGAGGACAACCTTGAGCCGGAAGGACTGGGGTTTCTAGTCCCACAGATGCTGCTTGTGGTCTTGGGCAAGCCACTTAACCCTCCATAGCCCATGTTCCCTGTAAAATAGTTATCTCCAAGTTATAATGCCCTGTTCAATGTAATTTCAGTTTGTTCAATGTAAACCGCACTGATGCAGAATAGCGCGGTATATAAGAGAATGCAAATAAATAAATAAAATAAACATAACTACCTCTTATATCTGAACAAATAGGGGTGACCTAAATGGAGTGGTGGGTACACCCCTAAACAAAGGCATGGGGAGCGGTGACCTGCATGGAGCGGCAAGTGCACCTACTCTTGCTGCTTTGTTGGGCAGACTAGATGGACCATACTGGTCTTTATCTGCCATCATATACTATGTTACTATGTAACAGCGCCAGTCATTCAAGGAATCCATTCAATATTATTACGTGACACGTTTCGTTCCAATCCGGTCCTGCTTCAGGCTCGTAGGATTCCAAACAATTAGAAACACAGAAATAGAAATATGACAACAGAAAAAGACCACATGGCCTATCTAGTCTGTCCTTCCATAACAACTTCAACAGTCTCCTTTTTTCCTTTAGAGATCCTCTGTGTTGGTCCCATGCTTCTTTGAATTAAGTTACTGTCCTCATCTCTACCACCTCCACTGGGAGACTATTCCACGGATCCACTACTCTTTCTGTAAAGAAATATTTCCGCATATCACTCCTGAATCTATCTCCCTTCACCCTCATCCCATGTCCCCTCGTAGCAGAACTTGCTTTCAATTGAAAGAGGCTCTCTCCCTGAACATTTATGCCACAGAGGCTTTTAAACATCTCAATCATATCACCTCTATCCTGCCTTTCCTCTAAGGTGTACATATTAAGATTCCTAAGTCTGTCCTCATATGCTTTATAATGAAGCCCACTAATCATTTTAGTAGCCACCCTCTGCACCGACTCCAACCTGTTCACATCCTTTTGAAGGTGCGGTCTCCAGAATTGCACACTATACTCCAAATGAGGTCGCACCAAAGACTTATACAGAGGCACTATCACCTCCTTTTTTCTGCTAGCCATTCCTCTCCGTATGCAACCAAGCATCCTTCTAGCTTTTGCCGTTGCCTTTTCTACCTGTTTAGCTACTTTAAGATCATCAGACACAACCATGCCTAGGTCCCGCTCTTCTTTAGTGGACAAAAGTACTTCACCTCCTATACTATATTGCTCCCTTGGATTGCTGCAGCCCAAATGCATGACCTTAGATTTTTTAACATTAAATCCAAGCTGCCAAATTCCAGACCATTCTTCAAACTTAGCTAGATCCCTCCTCATATTATCTATACCTTCCTGTGTGCCTACTCTATTGCAGATTTCGGTATCGTCCGCAAAAAGGCAAACCTTACTCGACAGCCCTTCTGCTATATCACTAACAAAGATAGTAACATCCTTCTCCTCAGAGTGAACTCCATTTACCTATACTCTTTGTCGCTTCCCAGCCAACCAATTTCTAACCCAAGCAGTAACTTTAGGGTCCATCCCTAGGGTGCTCAGTTTGTTTATAAGTCACCTGTGAGGAACAGTGTCAAAGGCTTTACTTAAATCTAAATACACCACATCTAGGTCTCTCCCTTGGTCCAACTCCCTGGTCACCCAGTGAAAAAAATCAATCAAATTTGTCTGACAAGACCTGCCTCTGGTGAATCCATGCTGCCTCGGATCCTGTAATCCGCTGGTCTCCAGAAACCTCACTATTTTCTCTTTCAGCAGTGTTTCCAATAATTTACTCACCCCCGAAGTTAAACTAACCGGCCTGTAGTTTTCAAACACCTCCTCACTTCTGCTTTTTGTCACACACCCACCTTCCCCCTCTAGGGTAATATAGGTAGTTGCCTAGAAGGGTTGGCAGGTGGGACCACAGTATTTTATATGGACCTTGAAATGCTGTAACCTGGTATCTGTGTAGTTGTGAGGCCAAGTGAATCACAGCCAAGGTTAAAGGGATTAACAATAAGTTTATTGTCGCACAGGAATTTTCATACACCTACTTCCCCAAACACAGAAATAAGATGTTGGTGCTTGTTGTGCCAAATAAAGAAAGAACAATAACAAAGTCCTCCTGATGCTTCTCAGGCAATTACTTCAAACAAACATATCTTCTCAAACTTCTTTCCAGGTTTTAAATACAAGTGCTTTTCCTCAGACTAAGCACTGCTTCTGGTACTAGGTCCAAACATAAGCAACTTCACAGCATTGCGTTTAGTTTCACAGCTGCACAGAGAGTGTTGAGTTCCCACTCAGGCAGAACACTGCCTTTCCTCATATAAAATTCAAGTAAAACAATCAGGCTTTCTTAGCACTTATTACTAGAGTGACTTTTACAGCTTTCACTCTTTCTGGCAAAAACCACAGTCCATATCAGAATAACTATCCTCTGATAAAGGTGCTTCAGTTTGCATCGGCTCCACTTCAGCATCTGATATGTCCTTATATTTAGGTTTTGGTAAGTCCACAGACTTCCACTGCTCTATAAGTGCATTAAGCTGCTTCCACTTAGTTTCATTCAACCTTCTGGGTACATGCAAGGATTTAGCATTACCAGCACTTTTAAACACAGTGTTAAAAGGGCTCACCTTTCTCCTGGCATGACTAAGATTCTCTCTTTGGTTAGGAGGTAAACGTTTGTCTTGGTACTGCCTCCCTGGCTCCTGTGTAGCAAATGGCTCCACAAGGTCTGACCTCCACGTTCTGCTCTGTAGCCTGCAATTAGCTGTTTGTTTAGAATCAGCTGGGCTGTACTCAGAACTGGAGCTCCTGACACGCTGTCTGCCTTGGGAATATCTTTGCAGTTTAACAAGTGGCAATTTCCTTCTGCCCAACCTCTCACGTGTGACTGTAGCTTCCAAGGAAGATTCTAGAGAGGTACTTCTATCTCTTCTGGGCAAAGTTTTAAAACTCTTCTCCCCAGGTTTAAAGTGACCTCTAATCTGTTTCTCCTCTTTGCTTGACTTGGGGTAGTTCCTACCTGGAAGCTTTTCCAGACGCCTCTCCAGAGTTCTCTCTGACTCTCTGCAATCTGGCCGGCACCTCTCCAAGCCCCTTAGGCTATCCTGGTAATGGCTGCCTCTTTTCCTGCTTCCTCCGGTCCTCAGCTTTCTGGCTAGATCCCTCTCAATATCTGAGTCTCCTCCAGAAGCTGAACCTTGAACTTCCCTCGTCCTTCCAGTCTCAGTCTCACTTTCAGTTTCCTTCTCAGCAGCTGCTCCTCTACTAACTGCTTCTTCCTGATTAAGAGGACGGGGCTGCCCTATCAGTCCTCAGTCTTTTCTTCATCTGTTGTGCCATCTGGTCAATATAATATAATTGTAGGGACACGGATGTAGTATACCATCGGGAAACCATCTGCCTATTGTCCCGAACATCATACCAGATGTCACCTTTAATTGTCAAGGGGCAGTATCGACACTGGCCACAAGCAAAATGTCCAGAATTGCAAGGAGAAGTCAGTGGTCTGTCTTTAACCCCTGCCAGTATTTCTTTGCACTGGTTTACAATATAAGGATGTTTGAAAACCATCCATTGTCAAATTAATGGTAACATCCAGAAATTGAATGGAGGCATTATCTACCGTCGCTCTCTTTATCGCTACCATTTATATGGCTGCTTTTGAAGAGATCCATATTTTTCCATCAGATAACTTCAAGAACATTCCCTTCTGGAGTCGGTTTCTTGATGATATTTTTTTATTTGGACTGGGACCTATGAGGTACTTGGTGAATTTTTGAGCAGGCTTAACTCTATTAAACCAAATATCCAGTTTAAAGCACAAATAGATAATGCCTCCATTCAATTTCTGGATGTTACCATTAATTTGACAATGGATGGTTTTCAAACATCCTTATATCGAAAACCAGTGCAAAGAAATACCCTACTTAGCTATCGTAGCTTCCATTCAAGACCATTGAAGAAGGGTCTTCCCTATAGACAATTCTTATGTTTGCCGTGGATCTATTCCACCATGACCAAATTTAATAAACATGCTAATGAACTGAAATCTTGTTTGTTAGCAAGAGGATATCCACATAAAGTCATTATTAAAGCTTTTAAATAGGCTAAATTCACACATAGGGAATGGCTTTTATGAGAGTCTGATTTGGCCATAGGAACATGGGCAACTAAGGAGGACAATAGGACGGTAGGGGTTTTGCCTTATATGAATAACATTCATATGGTAACTTCCTTACTACATCAATATTGGCCTATTCTTAGCCTTCATCCTTGTTTTTGTAAATCTTTGATGCTAGCTTATTCACGGGGCTTTAATCTTTGCGAAAGGTTAGTTCATTTGGCAGGGGTTAATGACAGGCCATTGACGTCTCATTGCAGTCCTGGACATTTGCTTATGGCCAGTGCCGATACTGCCCCTTGACAATTGAAGGTGAGATCTGGTATGATGTTTGGGGCAATAGGCAGATGGTATGATGTTTGGGGCAATAGGCAGATTGTACTACATGCATGCCCACTTATGTAGTGTATCTTATCATCTGCCCCTGTCAATTATATTATATTGGCCGGACGGCACGACAGATGAAGAAAAGACTGAGTGAACATGCAACCGGTTTACGGGCACTAACATTGTCAGCTCCCATGGTTGAGCACTGTATTTCCCTTGGCAATTCATTTGATCAAATGCACTGGTGAATACTTAACCATCCATATACCTGAGGTTCTTCAGGAACAAGCAGGAAGTCAGTCCTCACATATGGGTGATGTCAGTGCTGATGGAGCCCACATGGAGCATTTCCCCAGCTTTCAAAGAAAATCTTTGGGACATGCTACCACGCATGCATGATCCCCTTCCTGCCCAAGGGTGCCATATTGCTCAGTCTCCTTTTTTCTGCAGAGCCCAACGGACATTCATCCAGTTTCCCGGAAAAAATCCTTGCTATATCTTTAAAATGTAGCTGTTCCTGGTTTGCTGACTGGTTCCTCTTCCCGCCTCAAGCCGGTGCTGGGCCCAGCACTGTTCTCGGCTCCTTTTCCCTTTTTTTGATTGAGGCTTGCTTTGACAGGTGTTCGCATCCTTTTTTGCCCAGCAGTCGTCTACCCCGGCTGAGTATTTCCCCACCATGTCCTCCGGTGGGTTAAAAAAATGTGACCACTGCAGTCAAACCATGTCTGTCACCGACACCTATGACTGCTGCCTACGCTGCCTAGGACCGGGCCATGATAGCACCTTCTGTGACCTGTGCCAGGCCATAATGCCTAAAACCAATAAAAAGAGGTCAGAGTTGCAGGAGAAATTGTTCCCCAGATCCTACTCGGCACTGACCTCCCCGACACTGAGCTCCAAGCCCAGCACTTCCTGAGAGGGTTCAGCATCCTCGGAGTCCCACGGCAGCAGCTCCTCTGAGAAGACCTTGGACCCTGAGCAAAAAAGAAAAAAATCCTCAAAGTCTGTCGAGGTTCTACCGGAGAAACCTGGTAAGGCCACCCGGAGGGACTCTGGCAACTCTGAGAAACGTCCCACCAAGGTCCTCAGGAAGGATGCCTCGGCCGGTGGAGACCATGTGAAGGTCCTCAAGGCAGTAGTCCTCCTGGAGGATGCACTCGCAAGAGTGCCAGCGCTGGGCCTGAGATCCTCAGTGCCCACGCCGAAAGCCTTCTAGCTTGGAATCCAGAATGGCAGCCATGGAGCAGAATATCACTGCTATCCTGGCCATGCAGCAGGCAATGATGGCAGGTTTGTCCGCATCATTTGCCATGACGACCAGGTTCCTGACTGCAGGGGAGTCCCCAGTCGTCGAACCGAGCTCCAAGCGCCGCCGGCCTCGGATAAGTCCTCGGCCCTAGTCGAGGTCCCAGTCCCGTTCCTCAGGAATCTGGTCCTCCCCGGCCATTTCTGAGACTCAAATCTCAGGTCCTTGTGAGGGCCCTGGCTCTTCAGCGTGGGCCTCGAGCCAAGGAGTCGAGGGCCTTGGACTTGTTGTCCCCCCTTGACTCTGAATGGGAGATTGATGACGAGGCCTCCCCAGAAACCAGACAGCAATGAGATGACCTCTCAGACCCATCTCCCCCGCATCCTGTGCCATGCTCCTCTGGAGGATGTGGCCTTCCATGACTTTGTCAGGGATATGGCCAAAGCTCTCTCCGTGCAAACCAAGGTGGAAGAGGACCCACGCACTGAGGAGTTGGAGATCCTCCAGTTCAAGTCTCCACCTAAGCAAACTCTCACAGTGCTGGTGCAACCAATTCTCGAGCGGCTACTGCTACAGATGTGAGAGATTCTAGCAGGGCCGGCCCGTCCATTGAGCAAGAATGTTTTTTGCACAGGGCCCCGCGTTTCAGGGGGCCCCGCGCAAAGAACATTCTGCTTTTTTTTTTATTACATTTAAAAACAAAAACCTGGCTCTAGCTGCTGCCGCTGCCGCGTCCGTCGCAGCAGCGGCAGAATGGCGTGTCCCGCGGGGCCCCTTCTCCTCTTCGAGCCCTCTGCAAGGGCTTTCAGATTCGCGAAGGGAGAGTTGTGCTCCCTCGCGTCTCTGTAAAGCCCGCAGGGGCTAATGGGAAATTTCCCATCAGCCCCTTTAGACGCGAGGGGCTGATGGGAAATTTCCCATTAGCCCCTGCGGGCTTTACAGAGACGCGAGGGAGCACTCTCCCTTCGCGAATCTGAAAGCCCTTGCAGAGGGCTCGACGTGGAGAGGGGGCCCCGCGGGACACGCCATTCTGCCGCTGCTGCGACGGACGCGGCAGCAGCTAGAGCCAGGTTTTTGTTTTTAAATTTGCCGGAAGGGAAGGGAAGGGAAGGGAAGAAGGGGGGGGGGGCTGATGGAGGCTGTCTGGAAATGGGGTGATGGGGGGTTAGGACTGGAAATTTGCAAGGGGGGGGTTAGGACTGGAAATGTGCAAGGGGGGGGGTTTAGGACTGGAAATGTGCAAGGGGGGGGGGGTTAGGACTGGAAATGTGCAAGGGGGGGTTAGGACTGAAAATGTGCAACGGGGGGGGGTTAGGACTGGAAAAGTGCAAAGGGGGGGGGGTTAGGACAGGAAAATGGCTGGGAAAGATGGAGGCTGACGTGAAATGGGCTGGGGGGGGGGTTAGGACTGGAAATGGGCTGGAGGGGGGGGTTAGGACTGGAAATGGGCTGGGGCTGATGGAGGCTGACTGGAAATGGGCTGGGGAGGGGTTAGGACTGGAAATGGGCTGGGGGGAGGTTAAGACTGCTAATGGGCTGGGGCTGATGGAGGCTGACTGGAAATGGGCTGGGGGGGGTAAGACTGGTAATGGGCTGGGGGGGTTAAGACTGGTAATGGGCTGGGGGTTGATGGAGGCTGACTGGAAATGGGGTGATGGGGGGTTAGGACTGGAAATGGGCTGGGGGGGGTTAAGACTGGTAATGGGCTGTGGGCTGATGGGGGCTGTCTGGAAATAGGGTGATGGGGGTTAGGATTGCTAATGGGCTATGGGGGGGGTTAGGACTGCTAATGGGCTATGGGGGCGCTAGGACAGGAAAAGGGCTGATGGGGAGGGGTTAGGACTTGAGGTGGGCTGATGTGGTTAGGACTAGTAATGGGCTGTGGGCTGATGGGGGGGGGGTTAGGACTGGCAATGGGCTATGGGGGGCTGACTGGAAATGGGCTGATGGGGTTAAGACTGGAAGTGGGCTGATGGGGGGTTAGGACTGGTAATGGGTTATAGGGGGGGCTTAAACTGAAAATGGGTTGATGGGGGGCTAGGACTGGTAATGGGTTGGGGGATTGCTATGACTGGAAATGGACTGAGTGGACGGGGAGGCTTGAACTGCAAATAGCTGATGGGGAGGGAGCTTGGAATGGAAATGGGCTGTGAGGGAAGGGAGCTAGAACTGAAAATGGGCTGATGGAGCAGCTAGGATAGGACTGGAAATGGGCTGTTGGGGGGAGCTAAGATTGGAAATGGGCTGTGGTGGGGGCTTGAATTGAAATGGACTCATGGAGGGGCTAGAACTGGAAGTAGGCTCATGGGGGGGCTTGGACTGGAATTGGGCTGAGTGGAGGGGAGCTAGGATTTGACATGGGCTGATGGTGGGGCTAGGAAATGACTAGAAATGGGCTGATGGGGGGCTAGGATTGGAAATGAGCTGATGAAGGGACTCAGACTGAAAATGGATGGGGGAGCTAGGACTGGAAATGGGTTGATGGGGGGCTAGGACTGGAAATGGGCTGATGCAGGGACTAGAAGGGAATGGATGCTGGGTGAGACTGGAACTAGAAGGGAGCTGATGTTGGGGGAGGATTAGAATGGGATGGGGCTGGGAGAGTAAAATGGAGAGGGGAAAAATATTTTGTGTGGGAGGGATGAAAAATCTACAATTGGCCGGGTATTGGGAGAGTAAGTGGGGATTGAGGATGGAGGGGTAAAATTTGTGTGGATGAAATAAGAATGAGGAAAGAGCAAAAGGATAAAGATTAGTATGTTAAAGCAGATGTAGAGAGAGAGGATGGAAAGAAAACTAGAAGAGAGAAGAAAGGACAAATGGACAGCAGACGATGGAGAGTTAGCAGAAAACATGAAGAAACCAGAAGAAAGTGGCTGGAGCAATTGCAACTGAAAAAAATGCACAAAAGGTAGAAATATATCTCTTTATTTTGAATTTATTAACTGGAATATGAAAGTTCTGGGAAATGTGCATCATTAACGTCTGCGCTTTGTTTGGTACAAGAGGAAATTGATTTATAGTTTTATTTCTACAGTGTTGTTGTACATTCCAAGTTTGGCTTTTGGGGTTCCCGGTTTAAATTATTGCCTTCCTGTTTCTAAATTGCGATTCCTTGTTTGGTGATGGTCTATGTTCTGCATGTGTAACTGAGCTGAGGTATTCTGTTTATGTAATTCCTATTTGACATTGCCACTTGTTCTCTTTCCCCAGTATTCTCTGAAATGTACTGGTTTAATATTTGCAGTGTTTCCTTTTGATAGGTAGGGACTGGTGCTTTGTGAGTCCTGGTAATGCTGTCAGGATACAGCGGGTTTGCTATGGGTTCTAAATGGGCAGCGTTTGTAGTAGTTCCTAATGTGCCTGGCGGTTGGCACTGGATTATAGTAATGTAGAAATCTTTTAGTCTTTCTTTATCCATACACTCATTAAGAGACATGTTTACTAAAAGTTAGTGTATGGTAACATTATGCAAATATTTATGCAAATAAGGCCACTTATGCAAATGAGGCCCCGCACCGAGTCTCCGCACATGGCCCCGCACCCCCCTTGGGCCGCCCCTGGATTCTAGTGTCAGTGCTGGTGGTCAGCCAACACCTAGAGGCCATATACTGCATCAGGAGGGCTGGGGTTCCACAATCCCCAAATCCCACATAACTCCATGGTTGTTGAGTCAACCAATCAAAAACTCAAAAGCCAGAAGACTTACTTTTCTGTCCTCCTTGGTAGGGCTAGAGCCCTTGATGCCCTTGGGCGCAAGTGCTATCAGGGTTTGATGCTGGGGAGTCAAATCCAAGCCTATGAGCTATACATAGGCATGTATTTGAAGGCCCTGACGCAAGAGTTGTGTGGGTTCTCAGGAGGCTGGCTGGGGAACCTCGCCATTAGTTCCAGGCTCTGACCTCCAGGATCAAGGACTGTTCAAAGTTCCTATCCCGGGCAGCCTACGACATCGGGGCTCGATGCCAAGCCTGGGTACAGTCCTCAGACCTTGAGCAATGGGTCCAGGACAAGCTGCTCGACATCCTCTGCACCAGTGAGAACTTACTACTACTACTACTACTATTTAGCATTTATATAGCGTTACGCACGCAGCGCTGTACAGAAATATAAGCAAAAAGACAGTCCCTACTCGTCAGAGCTTACAATCTAGTCAACACAGAGGATCTCTAAAGGTAAAAAGGGGACTGTTGTAGTTGTTGATATGGAAGGACAGACTAGATAGGCCATGTGGTCTTTTTCTGTCATATTTCTATGTTTCTATGTTAAGACAACACAGAACAATAGACAGATCAGGAAAACAATTATGGTGACACAGAGCAATAGTTAATTTGGGATAAAGCAAAGTATGGGGCAAAGCAAAGTATGGCAATTACAATTCGGGCAAAACAAGTATGGCATTTACAAAAACCAAGTATGGCGTTTACAGTTTTAGACATGACAAAGGACAGGAGTCAGGTTAGGACAAAGGGTAGAAGTCAGGATCTGAAAGCGGCAGTAAAGAGGTGGGTTTTCAACCTGGACTTGAAGAGTGCCAGGGAGGGTGCCTGACGTATAGACACAGGTAGGTTGTTCCAGGCATACGGTGCAGCAAGGTGAAAGGAGCGAAGTCGGGAGTTAGCAGTGCGAGTGGAGGGTCTAGATAGAAGTAATTTTTTAGAAGAGCGAAGTTCCCGAGAGGGGATGTAGAGAGAGATGAGAGATGAAAGGTAATGAAGGGCTATAGAGTGAATGCATTTATAGGTCAGGAGGAGAAGTTTGAATTGGATGCAGAATTGGATAGAGAGCCAGTGAAGCGACTTGAGAAGAGGAGTAATGTGGGTATGGCGAGGCTGGCTAAAGATTAGTCGAGTAGCATAATTTTGAATAGATTGAAGGGGAAAGAGATGGCTCACAGAGAGACCAGTAAGGAGAAGGTTGCAGTAGTCGAGGCGAGAGGAGATTAAGGAGTGGACAAGGGTTTTAGTAGTGTGTTCAGAAAGGAAGAGGCGGATTTTGCTAATGTTGTAGAGAAAGAAGCAGCAGGTCTTAGATACATGTTGGATATGTGTGGAGAAGGAGAGAGATGAGTCAAAGATAACTTCCAGGTTGCGGGCTGAGGAAACCGGAAGGACTGTAGAGCCATCCACGGAGACTGAGAAGGGAGGGAGAGGAGGGGAGGAATTGGGGGGAAAGACAAGGAGTTCAGCCTTGGCCATGTTCAGTTTCAAGTGACGGTGAGACATCCAGGCAGCGATGTCAGAAAGGCAGGAAGAGATCTTGGTCTGGATTGCTGGAGAGATATTAGGCATAGAGAGGTAGATTTGGGAGTCATCAGCATAGAGATGGTATTGAAAGCCATGGGAGGAGATACGCGTACCAAGGGAATGGATATAGAGAGAGAAAAGGAGTGGACCCAGGAAGGATCCCTGGGGTACACCAACATGGAGCGGGGTGGGAGAGGAGGAGGAACCACCAGAGCATACACTAAAGGAGCTATGGGAGAGGTAGGAGGAGAAGCAGGAAAGTACGGAGCCCTTGAAACCAAGCGAGGAGAGGGTGGCGAGGAGAAGATTGTGGTCAACAGTGTCAAAGGCAGTAGAGAGGTTGAGAAGGATGAGGACAGAGTAGAGGCCCTTAGATTTAGCCAGGAACAAATCACTGGAGAATTTTGTAAGAGCCATTTCAGTGGAGTGTAAGGGATGGAAGCCGGATTGTAGAGCGTCCAGGAGAGCCTGAGAGGTGAGGAAGTCAAGGCAGCAGTGATGGACTGCTCGTTCAAGTAGTTTAGATATGAAGGGAAGAAGGGAGATGTGTCGGTAGTTAGAGGGACAGGTGGGATCGAGTGAGGGTTTCTTGAGGAGAGGTGTGACCATGGCGTGCTTGAAGTCTGCGGGGACAGTTGTAGTGGAGAGTGAAAGGTTGAGAATAAGAGAGATGGAAGGGACAATGGTGGGGGAGATGGGGTTTAGGAGATGGGTGGGGATAGGATCAGAGGAACAGGTGGTGGGTTTGGAGGAAGAAAGAAGGAGTGCGGTTTCCTCAGCAGAGATCATAGGGAAGGAGGAGAGGGTAGCAGAGGAAGTATGAATGGGGGGTGGGGAGGGGGAGAACTGGGGAGGAGGCGAGGTAGATGAGGAAGTAGGGAATTGGAGGGTAATCTTGTGTATTTTGTCATGGAGGTAATCAGACAGGGCTTGGGCAGACAGGGAGGGCGGGACGAGGGGCAGGGGAACCTTGAAGAGAGAATTGAAGGTATTAAAGAGGTGGCGAGGATCGGAGGCAAGAGAGTTGGTCAGGTGGATGTAGTATTCTTGTTTGGCAAGTGCTATGGCTGACTGGAAGGAGCCAAGGATGAATTTAAAGTGTATAAGGTCTTCTAGGGAGCGGGATTTGATCCATGCACATTCAGCAGAACGGGCACAGGTGCATAAATAGCGGGTTGTGAATGAAAGCCAGGGCTGGGGTGCAGAACGTCTGACAGGACGTGGGGTAGGTGGGGCAAGGGTGTCCAGAGCCGAGGATAGTGCAGCATCATAGGAGGTTACTGCCTCGTCGACGGACTTGGAGGACATAATGGAGGGAAGAGATGGAGAAATGGTGGAGGAGAGAGTCAAGGAATCAATATTATGAAGGTTTCTAAATAGGTTGGAGGTGACAGGGCGAGGTTGAGACAATGGACGCTAAAGATTAAAGCTTAAAAGGTGATGGTCAGATGAGGGAAAGAATGAGTTACAGAAGTTCGAGGGAGAGGAATTAGAGAAGAGTATCAGGTCAAGGCAGTGGCCATGCTGGTGGGTGGGGGCAATGGAACAAAGTTGGAGGTCATATGAGGAGGTGAGGGCGAGGAGCTTTGAAGCATGGGGATCAGAGGGGTTATCGATGTGAATGTTGAAATCACCAAGAATAAGAGAGGGGAAGAGGGATCCAGAAAGACGTAAAGCCAAGAGTCGAAGTCGGTAAGGAAGGTAGATACGGATTTGTTGGGTGGGTGATAGATAACAGCTACTCGGAGAGGAAGCTCCACCGTACAAAAGGAAAATGCTACTTACCAGGAGGTAAACCCCCCATTTAAAGAGGCACCCCATCCGAGACTCTATAACTGATCGCTAATCTGCTACCTGAGCCCATGTGAGTTAAATTGCCTTTGCTTTAACTCTAAGATATGCTTCTTACCTATCTGCTACGTTTTTGAAACACTGTTACTAATCTATGCAACCCTCGGCTCAGACCCACCTTTATTCGTTACAGTGCTGATACCTTGTTATATTCTTGCAAATTGTTTGCCCTAACCTGCATTACTGTGTTGTTTTCTCTCTAATCCTGTACTTAACGTATCAGCCCTGCACCTTGAGTAGTTTGTCTCACTTAGAACACCCCAAAATGCATCCAATCCTGTCCTTAACCTTCTTCCTCCTTACCTCCTGTGCCCCCAACCTATCACACGCATTGAATCCTGGCATCAGTCACATTCCAATCCTCCACAACAATGGTAGAAGATGGTTTGAAAACCACCCTCACACCTCAACAAAAGCTGATACACTCCACACACACCTTCTACACATCCCTCTACAGAGCTTTAAGAGGAACCAAACTGAGAAATACAACTACCAACGCTTTCTCAAATGTGCACTTATAAACGCTAGATCAATACGCTCGAAATGGCCTGTAGCCAATGACCTGATAACCCTCCATGACCTCGATATCCTAATGATAACTGAGACATGGTTATCTGACTGTGATAATGTTCTAATCAACCAGATGTCACCACCTGGATACTCGATCTATGCCTGCCATAGGACTCACCAGAGGGGAGGCGGTACTCTCATTCTTGCCAGATCCGATCTCCAATTTATACTAAGCAACACCATTAGCTCATCCTATCTGGACATAATCTCCATATCGAATGAGTACTGTTCAATTAACCTACTGTACCGAGCACCAACTTCATCACCAGAGGACCTACCATCAATAATCGACCTAGCCTGTAACTCCAATAACCCATGCTCCCTAAATTGGCTGATGGGAGATTTCAACCTGCCCTCCCTTCAAGATACACATTCATCAGCCTTCCTTGACGCAATGAATGAGCTGGGCTATACGCAACTCATCGACTCCCCCACTCATAGCAAAGGAGGTAAACTGGACCTGATCTTCACCCCTCAAACTGCTGTCAACTCAACCCAGAGCCTGCTGCTTTCCATAACACCTGTACCCTGGTCCGACCATCATCTACTCCTATTCCACATACCCACCAACCACCTCAGCAATTTCAACAATAAAGCATGTGCCCCTCCTAGAACCATAACAACACGCTTTCGACCCCTCATTAAGGAGAAGGCGCTCAAGAAGATCCTACCTCTCCTTGCCAACGAATCCTTTGACCCAGACGAATTGGTATCCAACTGGGATGACGCTCTCAGAGCTGCTGCCTGCCTCCCATCCACCAACAAGAACCTAGCAAAACGGGAACATGCACCATGGTACTCCCAGGATCTGCGAGCATCGCTTCTCCACCTCCCTCACTAAAAGTCAACAATACTGAACTGAAGACTAAACCCACTATCTGCTATCTAGGCATTACCCTTGACCAGTGGCTAGACATGACAGCACATGTCAAAAACACCACTAAAGCAATATATCATAAGATCCGAACACTACGTCATCTCCGTCCACTACTTGACTTCGCTGACTACCGATCAATCTTCCAAGCCTTAGTTATCCCACATCTCGACTTTGCTAACATCATCTTACATGGGCTTCCACAGTCGACTCTAAGCTCGCTTCGACTTGCCATGAACTCAACTGCAAGGGTACTGGTAGGACTTTCAAGGTCAGACCACATAACACCAGTCCTGAAGAACCTACACTGGCTACCACTGCAGGCTAGAATCCATTACAAGACTCTAGTCCTGACATTCAAAGCCCTCAAGAACCAGCCCCCCACGCCCATCAGTAAACTTCTCCACAGCACACCAGTCAACAGACCCAGGAGATCGACATTGATGAATACACTTGAAGTCCCTAAGTTGTTGACAAAATGCACAAAGACAACAGGCAGTAGAGCCTTCTCCATTTTCGCACCTATGGCCTGGAATGCCCTCCCAGCTGAAATCCGAGCCATCTCGAACCTAGCGTTATTCAGAAAATCTCTCAAGCACCATCTATTCCTACAACATTACCCTGATACCAATTCCAGAAAGCACACGGCCATCACCTTGCCTTCCTACCTAGCCCACCCCATAGATCAGCCTCCCGTAGAGAATGGTTAATCATCTTTCCCCTACCTTCTCTCCCTGACCATGAGCGTATGCCTCTGTTTAAAGATCCTTATATGTCCTTCATAAGAGTATCCATAATTTGTATATAGTTACCCCGGTTTCTTCCATGTTTTACTACCCCTGTTCAATGTAAACTCAATGTGACCTGTTACATTGTAGTATGTTCTGTTTTAACTGTAAACCGCACTGATTATAACTGGTATATAAGAAATACAAATAAATAAATAAATAAATAAGAGAAGTGGTGAGGCAAATGGAGTGGACTTCAAAAGAGAGAAAGGAGTGAGACTGAGGCAGCATGAGGGGTTGGAATTGGCAAGAGGGAGAAAGTAAAAGCCCAAGACCACCACCACGGCCAGTGGAAAGAGGCGTATGGGAGAACTTGTATGACAAACCCATGGCCAACAAGGCGACCAAGATAGAAGCTGAAGTGTTGACCCACCAGAGGTTCTCAAAGAAGATCTCTTCCTTTCCCAGCAAAAAACCTCAGGGAAAAAGCTCTTATTCCCAGGGAAGAAGGGGCATTTCCAAAAGAGTCACCGATACCAGTCCTTCTCAGGCCAGCAACAGGGTTCTCACCCTAAGAGGCAGGGCCAAGGAGCTCAGAAGCTCCAGGCCCCAGCTCCAGCCCAACCAGGGGGAGTTTTTGACTCCCAGGGCAGGGCCTCCCCTCCCCCGGGAGACCTTCAACAGCCCACAGGGCGCTGACCGGTACTCTTTGCCCACAAGTGGGCCAAGGTCACCTCAGACCATGGATGCTGCAGGTGGTAAAGGAGAGATACTTTCTCCACTTACAACAAGATTCTTTCCAGGAGAGCCAGTGTGACCTCTCCTTCACCAGACCTTTCTGCTCTCAGAGCTTGCAGGTCTGCTCAGGGACAATGCTGTGGAGGCTGTACCCAAGCATCTGTGGGGAAAAGGCTTCTACTCAAGGTACTTCCTTGTCCCCAAAAGATCAGGGGGTCTCAGGCCCATACTAGACCTGTGAAACTTGAACAAGTTTCTGGTGAGGAAGAAGTTCAAGATGCTCTCTCTTGGAACACTGCTGCCTTACCTGCACCAGGGAGATTGGCTCTGTTCCTTGGACCTAAAAGATGTGTACACTTACATCCTGATCCACCCCTCCCATAGGCAGTACCCACGGTTTGTGGTGGGAGGAGGACACTACCAGTATAGAGTGCTGCTCTTTGGTCTGGCCTTCTCACCAAGGGTCTTTACCAAATGCTTGGCAGTGGTAGCCGCTCACTTGCGCCTGCAAGGGGCTTTTGTCATCCCCTATCTGGACAACTGGCTAATCGGGGCGGTACGGCCTCAGAGGTCAGGCAGGCTGCAGAGCGTACAGCCCTCCTACTGCGGCACCTGGGGTTCTTCATCAGCTACCCCAAGTCCCATTTCACTCCATCCCAAAGTCTGGAGTTCATAGGGGCACAACTGGACATGCTACAGGTCAATGCTGCCCTCCCAAGAGAAAGGGCAGACTGCCTCATACAACTGTCAGGTGAAGTACAACACCACCAGTCAGTACCGGCTCGTCTCCTTCTCTGCCAGTTGGGCCACATGGCCTCAATGGTCCACGTCACACCATTAGCCCACCTACACATGTGGACAGCCCAATGATGCCTCCACTCACAGTGAACTCAAGCCACGGGCAGACTATGGGACAGAGCCATCTGCCAACTGGCGGAGTCCCTTACCTGGTGGCAAAACTTGCACCACCTCCAGGCGAGAATGCCATTCCAGGCACCCACACCGCAGAGGACCCTGACAACAGACACCTCCCTCCTGGGTTGGGGGGTGCATTGCGGGGACTGCCAAACGCAAGGCAGCTGGTCCCAGGAGGAGTCACTCTTGCAGATCAATCTCCTAGAATTCAGGGCAAACTTCCTGGCCTTGCAAGTATTCTGCCACCACCTGTGGCATCAGCCTGTGCTGATCCAGACAGACATGTTTTATATCAACAAGCAGGGGGGCACAGGCTCATACTCCCTCTGCCAGGAGGTGGTGGCCCTCCTCTCCTTCGCAGTGCGCAACAGCATGCTCTTGCGACCGGTATACCTGCCAGGCCAGGACAACTGCTTAGCAGACAGGCTGAGCAGAGTCCTTCACCCACATGAGTGGTGCTTGAACCCCAGGGTAATGAAGCAACTCTTCCACCGCTGGGGCAGGCCCATGATAGAACTGTTTGCCTCCCTGGACAACGCTCCAGGGGAGAGTGGTGGCAGATGCCTTCCTAATCTCTTGGTCAGAGGGCCTACTCTATGTGTTCCCACCAACCCCCCCTGTTTGCCAAGACCCTCTTCACGGTCCAGCGTGAGGGGGCGACAGTCGCCCAAGAGCAGATGGTTCGGAAGAATGTATCCTTGAAGGAAACTACCAAAAGCAGTGAGGTTCCACAAAAGAGTAAAGTAGCCCAAATGCTCTCAAGTATGGAGCAGACAGAGCTTAAAGATCCCAATTTACCCATGTCTAACAATAGCCAAATTAACATGAATAAAATACATTCTCTAGGCGGTGGACCACGTGACGCATGAGCGAGTGAGAGGTTTCTCTGCTCGCTCCGAGGCTGCCCGGCCCTTAATTAATCTTTACTAAGAGCTTTTTTTATCAGATTGCTGTTTTAAGGGTACGGATCGAAAGGTGTTCGCCTCTGGCAGCGGTGGCTGCAAACTCTCCCACTAATATGCCTCTTGCAACGCGTAAGGAGCGGGAGAAAGCGCCTCGGAGCGGGCCCTCTTCGGCGGGGAAGCCGCCACCCGGCATGCCACAGCCCAGCTCTCCAGGTGCAGAGAGTGTGGAATCTGGGTCGGAAGAGCTGGCACGTGAAGTAGCTAAACTTCTTGAGCCGAAGTTTGACCTGATCCTCACGAAGCTGGAAACGATGGGGGAAACCCTGACGGAATTTGGCCATCGGGTGGATGAGTTGGAACACTGGGTCTCGGCCCTCGAGGACATGGAGGGCAGTCAAACTCGGAAACAGGCCGCGATGCTAAAAACTATCGAGATGCTTTGTGATAAGGTGGATGACTTAGAAAATCGCTCCCGCAGAAACAACCTGCGGTTGGTGGGAGTCCCAGAATCTCACACGGATGCGATGTTACTGCCCATGATGGAAAAATGGCTTCCCCGGGAGCTGGGGCTGGAGGACCTCGTGGGGGACCTGAAAGTAGAGCGAGTGCATCGTATCGGGCCTAAGCTGGAGAACACCCAACAACCTCGTGTGATCATTGCCCGCATACTGAACTTTCACCACAAATGGCGGCTGCTACAAGCCTATAGGAAAAAGCGGACTTTGATGCTGGACGATCACAAAGTGCTCTTGTTTCAGGATTACTCTGCTGCGGTGGCGGCGAAACGAAAGGAGTTCTCCCCGATCTGCTCGGCGCTATTTAAGAAACAGCTGCGTTTTACCCTGGCCTTTCCAGCAACGCTCCGCGTGCTCCTCGAAGGGAAAAATCATGTTTTGACCACGGCCGCGTCGGCGCGGAAGTTCCTGGAGGACCTGGAGAAATCAGAGGCGGAGAGCAGGAGGTCGACCTGAGTGGAGGCACACCCGAATTTTTCGACGCCTGTAGTAGCTGTACCCTTCAGCAAGGGAACTAAATGCTAAGGGGACTCATGGAGGACCTTGCTGGTTATTGAATTATCTTGCAATTCCCTGCCTGGTAGGCATGGTAGGCATGTCATGACCGACAAGGCGAATGCTCCTGTTGGGCCTGACCCGGGTGGCGGAGGGGGGGGGGGGGCCCAGGAGACTGTGATGGGGTGTGTGAACCAGTTTTATTGTTTGATGATATGTCTGCATTTTGTTGGGGATTTAATGCTATGTGGGGAGAGATGTGAGCACGGAGGCTGTCTGGGGGCGAAGCCTGACCCCGCCCTGTTTTGGCATGGGCTCGATAATGGGGGACTCTCCTCCCGACAGCGATACTTTGGGGGAGGGGGGTGGGGCAGCCTTGCCGCGCACAGTGGTGGGATCCGGGCCTGGTAGAAGATGCCAGGAGTAAGATGGTTAGCTTTTTTAAGAGGGTGGGGGGGGGGGGGTTTCGGGAAGGGGAGATGGAGCTGCAAAGGGGTGGGGCGGGAAGGTGAGGTGGGTGGGGGGGTTGGGGGGCCTTTAGGGGAGGCTGGGTAGCAGTGATGCAGAGAGGGTTTTGGAGGTGGGAGAGGGGGTGCGAGGGTGGGAGCGGTTAAAGAAGGCGAGGACCGAGCGGGGAGCCATTGATGGTAAGTTCAGGCAGTTGATTTTCCATGGACAGACCTTGGGGCAGTGGCTGCTGGGAGCTGAGGCTGGGCGGCTCGCAGCTGGGCATGTAGAATGGGAGATGTGGTGGCAGGGGGGAGAGGAGCCGGAAACTAATGGGGGCTGATTTGCGTTTTACCTCCTGGAATGTAGGGGGTCTTGGCTCCCCAATAAAACGCACCAAAGTCTTGCAGGCCTTGAAGAAGCAGGGGGCACATATAGCATTTTTGCAGGAGACACACCTTACGGATCGGGAACACGCCAAACTTAAAAGAGCCTGGGTGGGGCAAGTACACGCAGCGGCAGAGCCTGGGGGCAGGAAAAGGGGTGTTGCCATTTTATTCCACTGGCAGCTTAAAGTGGAGTTGATTCGGGAAGAGCGGGACCCCATGGGGCGTTATATTTGGGTACACGGTAAGATTAATGGGGAAGAACTGATCTTGGGAAATGTCTACGCCCCTAATGTATACAATCATAGCTTCTTTAAATCCCTGGGACGTCGGCTGGCTGCAACCCCTGGATTGCCTGTAGTCTTAGCGGGTGATTTTAACTGCCCCCATGACCCTCTGCTGGATAAATCGGGGACTCCCCCGGGCGTTGGGGGGTGGAAGTCCCGGGGTGTCTCTTATTTATGCCATATGGGAGGGCTAATAGATGTATGAAGAGTTTTGCATGGAGGGTAAAGAGACTACACACATCTGTCTAGAGCCCACCAGACCTGCTCCAGAATTGATTACATCCTCATGACTCAAGGCGAGTTGGGTAGGGTCCGCACTGCCGAGATTGGCCCCATACAGATCTCTGACCATGTGATGGTCAGCATCAGCTGGAGAGGACGCCACCCCCTTGGGGGACGTTGGGCGTTTCCACGACATCTTTGGCTCAGGCCAGGGTTTCGTGACTTTGTGCGGGGAAAATGGAGTGAATACATGGCTGCGAATGAAGGTAGTGTACCCTCTGAGGCGACTTTGTGGGAGGCGGGGAAGGCGGTTGTTAGGGGTCATATCATCGCCTATGTGGCCACGGAACGGAGACAGGTGAATGCCGAGGTAGTGCGGTTGGCGCGGGAGATGCAGGAGGCAAAGAGAGAGAGTCAGTACTTAAGCCACAAGACGGGGGACTGAGAAAGTACTTAGAGACTCAAAGGCAGTTGAATAATCTCCTTCAAGACAGAGCGGTCTTTGACATGCAGTATTATCGTCATCAGCTTTTTCGATATGGAAATCGCTCGGGAACGCTTTTAGCTCGCTTAGTGCGTGATGAGCGAGGCTCCAAATTGGTAACCGCTCTTAAGACGCCTAGGGGAGATAAAGTTACAGACCCGGCTGACATTGTGCAAGAGTTTCGGCGGTTTTACAGCGAACTTTACACGCCAGGGCGGGAAGACAGAGAGCAGGAACGTTGTTTTTTAGATAGTGTTTCCCTCGGGCGAGTGACGCAGCAAGAGCTGGCAGCATTAAATCAGCCAATCACTGGATCTGAAATTCAACGGGCGGTTAAGACAGGGAAGGTGCACAAGGCGCCGGGCCCCGATGGGTATGGGGCGGAATTCTACAAAATACTTGGGGAGCAAGTGGTGCCCATTTTAGCGGCAGTGTACACGGAGGTGTTAGATACTGGGCAATTCCCCCGGGATATGCGTACTGCCTCTATCTCGCTTATTCACAAGCCAGGGAAGGACCCGGAGGACCCCGCGTCTTATAGGCCGATATCCCTCATTAATTTTGACATGAAAATTTTGGCTTCCATTCTAGCGGAGAGAGCCCAACCGGTATTGGTTCGCCTTATTGGGGACCATCAAGCCGGCTTTGTTAGAGGCCGGGGGGCAGCTTGCAACATTGCGAAAGTGCTGCTGGGCATGGAGTCCTGTATACAGCGGGATCTGCCTTTGCTGCTGGCCAGTTTAGACGCTGAAAAAGCATTTGATCGCGTCTCGTGGGATTACATGTTTGAAGCGCTGCGGCGTTTCAGTTTTACGGGACAGTTTACAGATTGGGTCCGAGCGTTGTACGCGAAACCTCGCGCGTTTATTGCCATGGGGGGAGAGAACTCGTCAGCGTTTGTGCTGGGAAGGGGAACCAGACAGGGTTGCCCCCTGTCGCCCCTCCTTTTCATACTCCATCTGGAACCTTTACTGGTAAAATTGCTACACCAGGAGGGGGTGACAGGGGTCACTTGGCCAACGGACAATATTAAACTCAGTGCGTTCGCAGATGACATGCTTCTCTGCCTAACGAATCCGCAGCAATCGTTAGAGGGAGCGCTCCATACTATCGAACGTTTTGGGACGTTCTCTGGTTTGAAAATTAACACCGCCAAGTCACTGGGCTTGGATGTGGGAGAGCGCAGTCGGGCGACATGGCGGAGTCCCTTCCCCCTGAGCTGGGTGGATGGGTCGATCCGATACTTAGGCATTCACCTCCCGACACGATTGGATCAATTGTACGAAGTTAATGTTCAGGCCCTCCTTGAGGGGACTCTGGACCGACTGCGGCGGTGGTGTACGCTACCACTATCTCTTAGTGGTAGGGTGGCCTTGTTTAATATGGTTGAGTTTCCTCGTTGGGCGTATGTTTTGCGACACCTGCCCGTCTGGATCAGGCGGCGGGAGGCCCTGCTCTTGTGTCGTCATCTGTCGTGGTTTTTATGGCAAGGACGACGGGCGCGTATAACGATGGATGTCTTATTGCAGCCTAAAGACCAGGGTGGAGCTGGGCTTCTGTCGGTGCGTGGATACAACATGGTTTGCTGGACGCGAATTCTGCGTGACATGGTAGAGGGTAGTTCGGAGGTAGCTCCAGTGAAAATCTTGGACGCAATGGCGGCCCTATACCACCGAATGGCAATCTTGCACGAGCCCAGAGGACAAATCCCCGAGAATTGTAAGCAGTCGGGTTTTTGGAGGGTGGCGGGGCACGCATGGCAGACCCTCTGTCGGAGAAGGCAGATTCCGTGGCGCATGACAGATTGCATTCCCTTGCCCGGAAATAGGGCTTTTGCCCCTGGGTTGACCTCCGCGGTAGCTCGGCGTTGGGCGGATAGGGGTTTATGCTATCTGGGACAGCTCGGTGTAGCGGAGAGTGCGACGGTTGATTCTTTTACCTCGTTGCAGAAAAAATATGATTTAGGAACTCACGATCTCTTCTTCTACTTGCAGGCCCGACACTACTGTCTTAGGCTTCGCAAAGAATATGGGCAAATCCTGGCACGGGGGGGGGGGGGGGGATGTTGGAGCTGTTTACCCGGTTGGAGGGGAAAATAACGATGGGGAGGTTAGAGCTGGAGCTGCGCCCGGAGGGAGACACCTCACGTTTGGTGGCTCTGGAGGGGAAGTGGAGGAATGATGGAGTCCCGCAGGGCTCTGCAGAGCGCTTGCAGGAAGCCTTTACTGCTATTAAAAAGATATCGGAAACGGTTGCAACTGCAGGAAATTCAGTACAAATTTCTCTGGCAGGCATATGTGCATAATATCTGGGCAGCCAAAGTGGGCTTGGTAGCGACAGATGTGTGTGGTCTCTGCAGGGTAGACAAGGGGGGCTTGGCCCATCGCTTTTGGTTCTGTATGCATATTCAGGGGCTATGGCTAGAGATCGGGAGGACGCTGGGGAGGTGGCTGCAGCTAGATTTACAGATGAGCCCGGAATGGTGTCTATTTGACGCCTATGAACGGGAGATCCCTCTGCGCGGTGCAGCGCGCAAGCTCTGCACTAAAGGCTTTGTGGTGGTGAAGCAGGTCATCCTTAGCATTGGCTGGATGATAAGGTGCCCACAGTAGGAGAATGGGAAAGAGCTATGTGGGAGTTGATGGAGAGGCGCTCCGCCAAGGCTCTGGGGGGGCAAAAATGGGATCAATTCCGGGAAATTTGGGGCCCCGTTGACGAGGGCGGCCCGAGTGCAACAGCTGAAAGGCTTTCCCGCAGCCCTCGCTAGAAGACAGGTTGATTAAGAATCAGAGGGGGATGGGGTAGGGGGGATGGGAGGAGGTTGGGGGGGTGGATAGCGGGGGAGGGGCTGGGCGGGGGGTAGGTATAAGGGAGTTGGGGAAATATGAGGCTTGTTGTTTTCGAGCTAGGCAGCACCGTGTTTGTATTAGATAGTTCATCGGCTGGTTCTAAAAGCCGAACTCCCCCCATTGGGGGGTCCTGGTTATCTCAATATTATGTTGAACAATTTTCTTGGTGTGTTACAGTGTATAAAATGGTGTTGGCTTATGTAATCTCAATAAAAAATGATTTTCCTATAAAATACATTCTCTAAAATGCTTGTATGCAAATGCTAGAAGTCTAAAGAATAAGATGGGAGAGTTAGAATATATAGCACTAAATGAAAGGTTAGATATGATTGGAATATCAGAGACATGGTGGAAGGACGACAACCAGTGGGACACTGTGATACCTGTGTACAAACTATATCGTAATGATAGAGCTGATCAAATTGGTGGAGGAGTTGCGCTCTATGTTAGAGAGGGCATTGACTCAGAAAGGATTAAATTTTTGCAGGAAACAAAATCTGCTGTAGAATCTATATGGATTGAAATTCCATATAAAAGGGGGAAGGCAATGGCAGTGGGGGTGTACTATCGAACACCTGGCCAGAATGACCAAATGGATGATGAAATGCTCAAAAAAATCAAGGAAGCTAACAAAAGTTACAGCGCAGTAATAATAATGGGTGATTTCAATTACCCCGGTATCGACTGGGTCAGTGTCACGTCAGGACATGCTAGGGAGATAAAGTTCCTAGATGAAATAAATGACTGCTTCTTGGAGCAGCTGGTTCATGAACCGACCAGAGGGGAAGCCATATTAGACCTAGTCCTTAGTGGAACACCAGATCTAGTGCAAGAGATAAGGGTGTTGGGGCCACTTGGCAATAGTGATCATAGCATGATCGCCTTTGATTTAATTAGTGGAGGAGGGATAGTAAGGAAATCCACAGTACTACCTTTTAACTTTCGAAAGAGAGACTATGATAAAATGAGGAAAACAGTTAAAAAAACTAAAAGGAGCAGTTGCGAAGGTTAAAGACGTACATCAAGCTTGGGTGTTGTTGAAAAATACTATCTTGGAAGCCCAGACCAGCTGTATTCCATGCTTTAAGAAAAGTGGAAGGAAGTCCAAAAAACTGCCAGCATGGTTTAAAGGTGAGGTCAGAGAGACTGTTGTTGCCAAAAAAGCATCTTTCAGGAAATGGAAAAAAGAGCCAAATGACAAAACCTGGAAACAGCACAAGCGCTGGCAAGTCAAATGCAAGGCATTGATAAGGCAGGCAAAGAGAGAATTTGAGAAGAAGCTTGCTGAGGAAGCAAAAACGCGAAATAAGGACCTTTTCAAGTACATTCGTAGCAAAAAACCTGTGAGAGAGTCAGTTGGTCCATTAGATGATAAAGGGGTTAAAGGAGCACTAAGAGGCGACAAGGCGATAGCGGAGAGACTGAATGAATTCTTTGCTTCGGTCTTTACTGAGGAAGATGTAGGGATGTTACCCATGACTGAAGTGGTATTTAAAGGTGCGGAAGAATTGAAGGAAATATCGATACATCGGGAAGATGTCTTACAACTATTAGATAAACTGAAGAGTAGCAAATCACCTGGGCCGGATGGTATACATCCAAGGGTGTTGAAAGAACTGAAATATGAGATTGCAGAACTGCTATCAGTAATCTGTGAACTATCATTAAAATCATCTCTAATACCTGAAGATTGGAGGATCGCCAATGTAACACCAATTTTTAAAAAGGGTTCCAGGGGTGATCCGGGAAACTACAGACCGGTGAGCCTGACGTCAGTACCGGGAAAAATGGTAGAAACCATCATAAAGAATAAAATTACTCAGCATGTAGATAGTCACAACCTAATGGGAGACAGCCAACATGGCTTTAGACAAGGAAGATCTTGTCTTACTAATCTGTTATGTTTTTTGAAGGAGTGAATAAACAGGTGGACAAAGGTGAGTCGGTTGATATTGTGTATCTGGACTTTCAGAAAGCCTTTGACAAGGTCCCTCATCAGAGACTTTTGGCAAAACTAAAGAGTCATGGGATAGGAGGCAGTGTACTATTGTGGATCAGGAACTGGTTAAAAGATAGAAAGCAGAGGGTAGGGCTAAATGGCCAATTTTCCCAATGGAGAAAGGTGAATAGTGGTGTACCCCAGGGATCTGTGCTGGGTCCGCTGCTTTTTGACGTATTCATAAATGACCTGGAAAGTGGAATAACGAGTGAGGTTATCAAATTTGAAGATGACACAAAACTATTTAAAGTTGTTAAAACCCAAGAGGATTGTGAAAAATTACAAGAGGATCTTGATAAATTGGAAGACTGGGCATCAAAATGGCAGATGAAATTTAATGTGGACAAGTGCAAGGTTATGCACCTAGGGAAGAACAACCCAAACTATGGTTACACGATGCAAGGTTCCACATTAGGAACCACCACCCAGGAAAAAGATTTAGGCGTCATTGTGGATACCATGTTAAAACCCTCGGCCCAGTGTGCAGCGGCGGCCAAGAGAGCAAATCGAATGCTAGGTATGATAAGGAAAGGAATGGAAAATAAAACAAAAGATATTATAATGCCTCTATATCGTTCCATGGTGAGACCACACCTTGAATATTGTGTGCAATTCTGGTCGCCGTATCTTAACCCTTTCCAGGCAGAGCCCAAAACTCTCGTGATCCAAAATTCTGACTAAATATTCCTATCAAATGGTATATAATACATGACCATAGCAGAAGGAAAATCACTATTAGAACATATTGAATAAGACGGGTACAATTTTCGTGAAATATGCAAAAATTAACCCGGCTGCAGAATGTGGATTAAAATTTTAAAGTAGGCCTTGAAAGGGTTAAAAAGGATATAGCGATTTTAGAAAAAGTACAGAGAAGAGCCACCAAAATGGTAAAGGGGATGGAAGGATACTCCTATGAAGAAAGGCTAAAAAGGTTAGGGCTCTTTAACCTGGAAAAGAGACGGCTAAGGGGAGATATGATAAAATCTATAAATTAATGAACGGAGTGGAACGGGTAAATGTAGATCGATTGTTTACCTTATCAGAATATAGAAAGACTAGGGGACATGCAATGAAGCTACAGGGTAAACTATTTAAGACTAATAAAAGAAAATATTTTTTCACTCAACGTGTAATCAAACTCTGGAATTTGTTACCGGAGTATGTAGTAAAGGCTGTTAGTGTAGCTGGGTTTAAAAAAGGTTTGGACAAGTTCCTGGAGGAAAGGTCCATAAACCATTATTAAGAAGTGACCGAAGATATCAATGCTTGACCCAGTACAAGCATTGTGGAACTTGTGTCTCTTGGGGAAACTGCTAGGTACATGTGACCTAGATTGGCCACTGTTGGAAACAGAATACTGGGCTTGATGGACCTTGGTCTGACCCAGTATGGCATATCTTATGTTCTTATGTTCTTATATTGATTGCACTCAGGTGGCCCAGGCAACCCTGGTAGTGGCACTCCCAGTCCTACTGTCCCAGGACAGTCCTACTGTCCCAGGAGGAGAGCTCCCTTCTGCACCCCACCTTGGGGTCGCTAACGCTAATGGCGTGGCTACTGAAAGGGTAGCACTGGCCCCTTTCAACCTTCCAGGGGAAGTCGAGGAGATCCTACTTGCCTCTCGAAAACCTTCCACCAGACGTGCTTACGCCTTTAAGTGGAGAAGGTTCTTTGTCTGGTGTGCAGTGAAAGAGAAGAATCCCTTTTCCTGTCATGTGGAACTGGCACTTCAGTACCTACTGCACCTGTTGCATAACAGGCTAAATCCAACTCGGTGAAGGTTTATCTGAGTGCCATTGCTGCATAGCGTCACCCTATCAAGGGAAAACCCTTCTCTACGCAGCCTCTGGTCTCTAGGTTCCTCTGGGGCCTCCTGTTATCCAAGCCTCAACATGGTGTTCTCTCAGCTCTCTAAACCACCATTTGAGCCCCTTGCCACTTGCCACCTGAGATACCTATCTTGGAAAGTGGCCTTCCTGGTGGCCGTCACGTCCGCTGGAAGGGTGAGCGAACTCCAGGCTCTGGTGGAGGATTCACCATATACGAGGGTCTATAAGAACAGGGTGATACTCTGCACACACCCCAAATCCCTCCCGAAGGAGGTATGTCCTTTATAAGATCATAAGATCATAAGATATGCCATACTGGGTCAGACCAAAGTCCATCAAGCCCAGTATTCTGTTTCCAACAGTGGCCAATCTAGGTCATACGTACCTAGCAGTTTCCCCAAGGGACACAGGTTCCACAATGCTTGTATTGGTTCAAGCATTGATATCCTGGGTCCCTTCTTAATAATGGCTTATGGACCTTTCCTCCAGGAACTTGTCCAAACCTTTTTTAAACCCAGCTACACTAACAGCCTTTACTACATCCTCCGGTAACAAATTCCAGAGTTTGATTACACGTTGAGTGAAAAAATATTTTCTTTTATTAGTCTTAAATAGTTTACCCTGTAGCTTCATTGCATGTCCCCTAGTCTTTCTATATTCTGATAAGGTAAACAATCGATCTACGTTTACCCGTTCCACTCCGCTCATTAATTTATAGACTTCTATCATATCTCCCCTCAGCCGTCTCTTTTCCAGGTTAAAGAGCCCTAACCTTTTTAGCCTTTCTTCATAGGAGTATCCTTCCATCCCCTTTACCATTTTGGTGGCTCTTCTCTGAACCTTTTCTAATAACTCTATATCCTTTTTAAGATACGGCGACCAGAATTTCACACAATATTCAAGGTGCGGTCTCACCATGGAACGATATAGAGGCATTATAATATCCTTTGTTTTATTTTCCATTCCTTTCCTTATCATACCTAGCATTCTATTTGCTCTCTTGGCCGCCGCTGCACACTGGGCCGAGGGTTTTAACATGGTATCCACAATGTCGCCTAAATCTTTTTCCTGGGTGGTGGTTCCTAATGTGGAACCTTGCATCGTGTAACCATAGTTTGGGTTGTTCTTCCCTAGGTGCATAACCTTGCACTTGTCCACATTAAATTTCATCTGCCATTTTGATGCCCAGTCTTCCAATTTATCAAGATCCTCTTGCAATTTTCCACAATCCTCTTGGGTTTTAACAACTTTAAATAGTTTTGTGTCATCTGCAAATTTGATAACCTCACTCGTTATTCCACTTTCCAGGTCATTTATGAATATGTCAAAAAGCAGCGGACCCAGCACAGATCCCTGGGGTACACCACTATTCACCTTTCTCCATTGGGAAAATTGGGCATTTAGCCCTACCCTCTGCTTTCTATCTTTTAACCAGTTCCTGATCCACAATAGTACACTGCCTCCTATCCCATGACTCTTTAGTTTTGCCAAAAGTCTCTCATGAGGGACCTTGTCAAAGGCTTTCTGAAAGTCCAGATACACAATATCAACCGACTCACCTTTGTCCACCTGATTATTCACTCCTTCAAAAAAACATAACAGATTAGTAAGACAAGATCTTCCTTGTCTAAAGCCATGTTGGCTGTCTCTCATTAGTTCATGACTATCTACATGCTGAGTAATTTTATTCTTTATGATGGTTTCTATCATTTTTCCCGGTATTGACGTCAGGCTCACCGGTCTGTAGTTTCCCGGATCACCCCTGGAACCCTTTTTAAAAATTGGTGTTACATTGGCGATCCTCCAGTCTTCAGGTATTAGAGATGATTTTAATGATAGTTCACAGATTGCTAATAGCAGGTCTGCAATCTCATATTTCAGTTCTTTCAATACCCTTGGATGTATACCATCCGGCCCAGGTGATTTGCTACTCTTCAGCTTATCTAATAGTTGTAATACATCTTCTCGATGTATCGATATTTCCTTCAATTCTTCTGCACCTTTAAATACCACTTCAGTCATGGGTAACATCCCTACATCTTCCTCAGTAAAGACTGAAGCAAAGAATTCGTTCAGTCTCTCCGCTATCACCTTGTCGCCTCTTAGTGCTCCTTTAACCCCTTTATCATCTAATGGACCAACTGACTCTCTCACAGGTTTTTTGCGACGAATGTACTTGAAAAGATCTTTACTTCGCGTTTTTGCTTCTGCAGCAAGCTTCTTCTCAAATTCTCCCTTTGCCTGCCTTATCAATGCCTTGCATTTGACTTGCCAGTGCTTGTGCTGTTTCCAGGTTTCGTCGTTTGGCTCTTTTTTCCATTTCCTGAAAGATGCTTTTTTGGCAACAGCCTCTCTGACCTCAACTTTAAACCATGCTGGCAGTTTTTTGGACTTCTTTCCACTTTTCTTCAAGCGTGGAATACAGCTGGTCTGGGCTTCCAAGATAGTATTTTTCAACAACAGCCAAGCCTGATGTACGTCTTTAACCTTTGCAACTGCTCCTTTTAGTTTTTTCTTGACTGTTTTCCTCATTTTGTCATAGTCTCCCTTTCGAAAGTTAAAAGGTAGTACTGTGGATTTCCATACTATCCCTCCTCCATTAATTAAATCAAAGGCGATCATGCTATGATCACTATTGCCAAGTGGCCCCAACAACCTTATCTCTTGCACTAGATCTGGTGTTCCACTAAGGATTAGGTCTAATATGGCTTCCCCTCTGGTCGGTTCATGAACCAGCTGCTCCAAGAAGCAGTCATTTATTTCATCTAGGAACTTTATCTCCCTAGCATGTTCTGACGTGACACTGACCCAGACGATACCGGGGTAGTTGAAATCACCCATTATTACTACTGTGCTGTAACTTTTGTTAGCTTCCTTGATTTCTTTGAGCATTTCATCATCCATTTGGTCATTCTGGCCAGGCGCTCGATAGTACACCCCCACTGCCATTGCCTTCCCCCTTTTACATGGAATTTCAATCCATATAGATTCTACAGCAGATCTTGTTTCCTGCAAAACTTTAATCCTTTCTGACTCAATGCCCTCTCTAACATAGAGAGCAACCCCTTCACCAATTTGATCAGCTCTATCATTACGATATAGTTTGTACCCAGGTATCACAGTGTCCCACTGGTTGTCGTCCTTCCACCATGTCTCTGATATTCCAATCATATCTAACCTTTCATTTAGTGCTATATATTCTAACTCTCCCATCTTATTTTTTAGACTTCTAGCATTTGCATACAAGCATTTTAGAGAATGTATTTTATCCATATTAAGAGGTGGTCCTCCCAACTTTCTTTCTGCAGCCTCATGCCGGCAGGGAAGAACTAATATTTCATACACTAGATTGCAAGAGGGCCTTATCCTACTTGCAATGGACTCAGGCACATTGGAAAGCTCCTCAGCTTTTCATGTCTTATGACCCCAATAGAGTGGAGCTCCCTGTGACAGAGCAAACTCTGTTTACTTGGGTGGCAGACTGTATTGCCCTCGCCTTTGAGAGAGCTGGCTTCTTCCTTGAACACTAGATCACAGCGCATTGCGTGAGGGTGGTGGCCATGTCGGTGGCCAACCTCCGCTCAGTGCTGGTGACAAAGATTTGCAAGGCCGCCACATGGTCTTCAGTTCATACGTTCGCAGCTCACTACTGCCTGGAGAACGAGTCCCGCAGGGACAGTGCCTTTGGCCAGGCAATACCTCGTAATATTTTCAGGGTGTAGGCAACTCCTGCCTTCCGACCCTTCTGTGTTCAGGCTATCGGAGTGATATGTTTATGTTTATGTTTATTATTTGATAAAAACCGCCTTTCTACAAAATCAAGGCGGTGTACAATAAATTAAAAACCAGTAAAATGGCTATAAGCCGATAAAAAGGAAAGGAAATGTACAATATATTATAGGACAGATGAATGACAGAGAGAATAGACAGACAGAAGACAACAGTGAGAGAGGCTTAAAATAAAACAAAAGGAAGGGGGGTAGGAGTCATACAAAAGGAGGGGGAACATCAAAAGCCAAAGAAAACAAATGGGTTTTTAGATCCTGCTTAAAGGTAGAGTGTTGGGGTTCTAGACGGAGGGAGGAGGGAAGGGCATTCCAAAGGGCAGGTCCAGCGAAGAAGAAGGCAGTAGAGCGAGTGGACTGAAGGTGAGCACGAGAGGGGGAAGGGAGGGTAAGAAGATTCAGGTGAAATGAGCGGGGGGTATGCCTGGGGGAGTGAAAAAAAAGGAGATCCGTGAGTATTGTGGAGTGCTATCATGGAAAGCTTTGTGAACCAAGGTCAGTATTTTGTACATAGCACGGAAAGGAACTGGCAACCAATGGAGGTGGAATAACAAAGGAGTGATATGATCTCGGTGGGAAGAGTGAGTGACAAGGCGTGCAGCAGTGTTTTGAATATGTTGGAGGCGGGAAAGTTGATTCTTAGGAAGACCAATGAAAAGGGAATTGGCGAAATCGATGCGGGACTGAACCAGAGAGAGTACTAGAGTGACAAGAGCTGAAGGGGAAAGAAAGGGACGAACAGAACGAACTCGTCACAGAAAGAAAAAAGAGGTTTTAGCTACCTGAGAGATATGGGAATGGAAGGATAAGTTAGAATCAAAGTGCACCCCCAAGTAGCGAAAAGTGGAGACCAGAGGTACAGGAGTGCCAGAAAAAGAAGGGGCTAGTGATGGAGGGGGACTACCATACGAGAACCAAATAGCCACAGTCTTGGTGAGATTCAAGTGGAGACAGTTGAGTGTTAGCCAATCAGCCACAGCCGCAAGACAGGAGTTAAGGGGTGCAAGATCAGGACATAGAGAAGTGTGATAGAGTAAAAGAATATCATCAGCATAGAGAAACGTGGAGACACCAAATTGCTGGATCAAAGAAGGGAGAGGGGCCAGGAAAAGATTAAAAAGAAGGGGGGCAAGAACCGAACCTTGGGGAACCCCACAGGGAAGGGGGTGGGAGTCCGAGGGAGAGGAGGATGGGAGAGAAGAGGTGACCGCACAAGAGCGAGAAGAGAGGAAAGAATGAAACCAGTGATGGACTGTACTACAAAGACCCGCATCCCGCAGACGGCGAAGAAGAAGAGAGTGGTCTACCAAATCAAAAGCGGCCGAAAGGTCCAAAGCAACCGCCACCGAGATATCCCCATTTTCACTCACTGGATAGTGTCACTGGACGCTAGGGTCTTGCAAAATCTCTCAGTGGGGAATTACCTTCTGCAACTCACGGTAGCCGATTGGTCGCTGTTGGCGCTGTTGCAGTTCGGACCTCGGCAGCTGGGAGCTAGGGAGTCCCATATGTGAAGACTGACTTCCTGCTTGTTCCTGGAGAAAGCGTAGTTACTCACCTGTAGCAGGTGTTCTCGGGAACAGCAGGAATCAGTCCTCATAACCTTCTCTCCTCCCCTGGGAATTGCCTCTCTACCTTGTGTTAGTTTTTACTGCCGTCTTAGCTATGTCATTTGACTGAGTAAGATGGCACTCTTGGGCGGAAAGGGGACCATGCATGTGTGGTAGCATGTACCAAAGACTTTCTTTGAAAGCTGAGGAAATGCTCCGTGTGCGCTCCGTCGTCACTGATGTTACCCATATGTGAGGACTGATTCCTGCTGTTCCCGGAGAACACCTGTTACAAGTGAGTAACTACGATAAGCACGTGTAGATGACCGTATCTCTAAACTTCAGAAAAGAGATCAATGGTGGATTTTCAAATTGCAGACGGTAGCACCTCTTGGTCTGAATGCGCAACTCAAATGGTCTAGTTTAATTTGATCAATTGGAATTGTATGATATTTTCTCCCTTTTTGGCTTAGGCATTTTCGATTAACCATTATGTGTGGGGTTTTTCTTAGTAATGGACTTCCCCCTCCACCTTAAGGGGTATTGGTTTAGCCTTGATGTGTATGCAATTGACATCAGACGCCATGGGCCTGATTCAGACATGGACGTCCCGGCCCTCTGTGCGCTTGGTCAGAACCAGATGCACAGAGTTAGCCGGGATTCTGATCCTGAGGGACACGTCTAGCCCTACAGGATCTGAATCGCATCCAGGCCTGTACGTGTAGGCCGGGACCCCGATTCAGGTCAGCCTGTACATACAGGCCTCACCCGGCTAGCTCAGTCAGGGCTTTTCAATGGAGCCACAGTTCCATGGTGTTCGGTTGCCATGGCACCATGGCTCCATTCAAAAGCTGCGATCCCTGGCCACCAAACAAAACGATTCATTCCCTGCAGCCCGACCCCTGATCTGGCCCCCCAAGGCCAGGGTCGGGCTGCGGGAAATGTCCTCTGCCCCCTGCCGCCTCTTACCAGCCCCTGGCCTACCCATTCCTCCTGACTGGGGGAACTTATTCCACCTCAGAGACCCCAGACGTACAGGGCCGACATTGGAATTGGCCCTGTATGTTCAGGGTTGACAACCACCCACTGCCTGCCTAACGCAGCTCCCGATCCGCCCCTTTCCTGCCCCGTCTAACTTCCCCATACAATGAGCGGGGAAGTTAGTCAGGGTCAGGAGAGGGCCCGAATAGCAGGGATGGATGTCCCAACAGGACGTCCATCCCCACTATTTCTGCCTTGGAATGACCCCTCATACATATAAAATGTTGTGCGGGTTTAATCATGGCGCTTAACAAAATGCTATGAATTGTTTGGAATCCTATGAGTCTGAAGCAGGACCGGAGTGGTCCGAAATGCGTCATGTCATAGTCTTGATTGGATTTCTTTAATGACTGGTGCAGATACAGATAAGTTGCGTTTAAATTTATTAGAAAGTTTCAATAAAGACTAAAAAGGAGTTCCCACTGTGAGGGGGTGAGCTGCTCTTCCCCCCTTTCTGATGTTATCTCCAACATACTTATGAACAATTGAATATATTCACCTGTCTCATTGGAACGTTATTGTTGAAAGCCTGGTCAGATAACAACAAAACCATTTAAAAAAACCCCAATTGTTAAATACTGTAGAAAGTGATACAAATATAAGTAAAGTATTAAGGCACATCTGGAGTCAAGTTTATTACACTTCAAATATTAAAAGTTGTTTTAAAATGCAAAATATAATATCCTGCAACTATCCAAAACAAAAATTTGATTTTCACCTAAGCATCTCTCATCATCTCAGTCCTAGTCTAAGTGTGTGCGTGAACCCTACAGACACAGAGTGGACGACAGCAGGCATGTCCCTCACTCTTACCTTCCATTCCATTCCATCTTCTTCTATGTACTGGATCTCGTAAATCATGTGCTCTGAAAGTTCTAACAGTGGAGGCTCCCACTGTAGCTGAAGGCGGGATCCAGACACCTCTGCTTTCTGCACCTTCGGTGGTTCTGTGAGCACTGTAAAGAGAGTGAAGTTATAAGCAGGATGTGACCACCACTAAAGGAAGAGTACAAGCGACACCGGGCTATCTCAGCAGGAAGCATCCCTCTGAATGAAGAACTTGAACAGGAAGGTGTGTATATAAACATTTAGGAGTAGGAAAAGGTGCAATAATCCAGCAAAGATTACTGAGAAAAAAGATCAGCAACAAATACTACTTCCGGACTATCTTTCAAGCCCATTTCAATTACGCCAATACCATTCTGCATGGACTCCCTAAGAGCACCCTGAACCCACTACAACTAGCAATGAACACCGCTGCCCGCATCATGCATGGAGCCTCCAGAAGAGATCACATAACTCCAATCTTGAAACACCTCCACTGGCTACCGATCCACTGCAGGCTCACCTTCAAAGTACTACTGCTGACCTTCAAAGCCATTAACAATCTGTCCTCCATCTCCCTTACGGACCTTGTCCACCCCACTTCTCTAAACAGATCCAGAAGGTCTTTCACTACCAACACACTCGCAATCCCCAATGCAATAACAAAATGCTCCCTTGCAACAAAGAACAGAGCCTTTGTATACTACGCACCTTCACTCTGGAACGCCCTCCCAACCACTATCCGAGCTATTACTGACCTCGCGCAATTCAGTTAGGCACTAAAGCACCATCTATTCCTTCAAAATTATGTCCACGCCAGTGACCTAACACAACCCACCATACTCTCCCACCCATCACAATGACACCACAAGCACACATACGTCATGTTGATGTCCACCCATGTAAATAGTTAATCAGAGCATGTCAGAGTAACAGTAACATATCCATGACACAATTGCTCAATTTGTATATAGTTATCCCTGTTTAACCCCAAGTTGAAATACCTGTTTTTTGTAAAGTTCAATGCATGTTTTAAGCCTGTATTGTACAATTTGATGTGACTTGTAAACCGCACAGATTCTAAAGAGCGCGGTACAAAAAGATCTAAATGAATAAATAAAATAAAATAAGAATAAAGCTGATACAGAAAAGTGCTTTAAGAGCAAAGAATAAGACACACGCCATCAGTCAGCTTGCAGCATCCATGAAGCTTTGTAATCTTATACTAGTCCCATGACGATCTTGAAAAATTGAATGTAAAGAACAAGAAAACTCCTCCCTCAGGCAATCTATAAGAATCAGTGAATGACAGGCTAAGATATAAGGATCACTGTTAATTTTATTTTAAAGCTGTCTCCCTTTTGTTTACAAATCCTTTGGCAGATGATATTCAGTCACTGTTTGTTTATCCCTCAGCTGTGAAAGTTAGGCACATTAAAAGCTGTCCTAACGTTTTTGTTGCCAAAGCTAACTGGGCAGCAACTGAATATTGTCACTGCCATTAGCTTCAGTGCTATCCAGCTGAACCAGATAGTCATGCCGGTGGCCAGATATGACTCTAGAATTGAATATAAGATAAGATAACATAACATAAGAAATGCCTTACTGGGCCAGACCAAGGTCCATCAAACCCAGTATCCTGTTTCCAACAGTGGCCAATCCAAGTCACAAGTACCTGGCAGGTCCCCAAAGAGGCACACAGGTTCCACAGTGCTTCTCCTGGGGCAAGCAGTGAATTTCCCAGGTCTTCTTTAATAATGGTTATGGACTTTTCCTCCAGAAACGTCTCCAATTTTTTTTAAGCCCAGCTACACTAACAGCTTTAACTACATCCTTCAATTCCAGAGTTTGATTACGCATTGAGGAAAAAATATTCTCTCTTATTAATCTTAAATGGGCTGCATTGTAGCTTCATTGTGTGTTCTCTAGTCATTCTACTTTTTGATGGATAAACAATCGATCTACGTTTATCCATTCCACTCACTTCATTAATTTATAGACCTCTATTTCAACCCTCCTCATTCGTTTCTTTTCCAAGCTGAAGAGCCCCAATCTTTTAAGCCTCTCCTCAAAGGGGCATCCTTCCATTCCCTTTACCATATCCGGTTCTTAAATTCAACAACAATGGCTAGATGCTTTAAAATGGCTAGCCACTGCCACTGAATACCAGGTCCTATATTCCTTGATCTTGATAAACAGATGTTTCAGATCATCTTCACTTTCAGCCAGTAATGTGATATCATCAGCATAGCGAAGGATGTTGATGAGTCTTCCTCCAATTTTCATACCTTGGTTGTCTTTATACAGTCTCACTTCTCTGATGATTTGTCCTGCATATAAACTGAACAGGTTATGGGGAAAGTATGCAGCCTTATTGAACATCTTTGCTGATTTTAAACCATTCTGTTTCTCCTGTTTCCATTTAAATTGTTGCTTCTTGATCAATTTAAAGGTTGTGCATGAGAGCTATCACGTGTTCTAGTATACCCATACTCCTTAATGTGGCCCAAAGTTTTTCACGATCTACACAATCAAAGGCTTTTCTGTGGTCAATGAAACACATATAGATATCCTTTTGGTGTTCTTTTGTTTTTTCAAGGATCCATCTCACATCCGCAATGATGTCTCTCGTTCCTCGCCCTTTCCTGAACCCTGCTTGCACTTCAGACATTTCTCATTTATTTATTTATTTACATTCTCTTATATACCGCGCTATTCTGCATCAGTGTGGTTTACATTGAACAAACTGAAATTACATTGAACAGGGCATTATAACTTGGAGATAACTATTTTACAGGGAACATGGGCTATGGAGGGTTAAGTGGCTTGCCCAAGACCACAAGGAGCACCTGTGGGACTAGAAACCCCAGTCCTTCCGGCCCAAGGTTGCTGTCCTCTAGTGGGATTTGAACCCCCGACCTTCCGGCCTGAAGTACCTTGCCCCAACCACTAGGCTACTCATTCCAGCTATGGCTGTAATCTCTGCTGAATAATCTTGAGTAGAATCTTGCTGGCATGTGGGATCAGAGCAATTGCGCAGTATTTTCCACAATCAGTTGGATCACCTTTCTTCAGTATTGTTATGAATATGGATCTTTTACAGTTAGTTGTCCATGATGTTGTCTTCCAGACTTCCTGGCAGAGCCTCATAAGTATTGTAACAGCTGCATCTGATTGCTGTAATACTTCAGTGGGAATGCCATCAGTGCCCAGTGCTTTGTTCTTTGATAAGGCTTTCAATGCTGCTTCAACTTCTTTTATCACCAACTGCTCCTAATCATAAAGTACAGGTTAAAATGGCTGTTGATCCATTTGATCTTTATGGTATAATGACTCTGTGTATTCTTTCCACCTTTTCTTGATCTTTTCAGTATTATTCAACATGGATCCTTGAACATCTTATAGCATTCCAGTCCAAAGCTAGAATTTTCTCTGAGTCTCGTAGCTTTAGAAAAGCCGATCTTGTTCTTCCTCTGATAGTTTCTGATTCTATTTCCTTGCATGCATTATTGTAATATTTCTCTTTGTCTCATCTTGCTTCACGTTGAATATCTCTGTTAAGTACCATGATTACCTCTCTTTCTCCTCTGGCTTTAGCTTCTCTGTGTTTCTCAGCAATTTTCAGAATTTATTTGGTCATCCATTTTGTTTGTTGCTTTTTCACCTCTTGCAGAGACATTGTGCTTTCTTCAAACATAACTTTCTTGATGTCATCCCAGAGCTTTTCTGGTGCTCTGTCATTTGTATTCAAAGCGGTGAATTGATTTTGTCTGCAGTCTTTAAATTCTAGTGGTATATTTCAAGATCATATTTTGCTACATTCATGAGTGGCTTGCTCTTTTTCAGCTTTAGTTTGAGTTTGCATACTAGTAGTTGGCGATCTGTACCACAGTTAGCTTCAGGTTTTGTCCTTGTTGATGTTATTGTGCTTTTCCATGGTTGATTTCCACAGATGTAGTTTATGCAAACCAGAAGCCACGTCAGATGGGGCAGAAATGCCATATAATAAGGGAAAGGAGCCGTGATGCAGCACGGGAGTGTGCTGGTAAGCACTGCATCATGTTTCGGGAGTGATTGCCACCGCTGCAGTTACCATAGAGGGATGGCAAGGCATCAATGGGGACAGGGGGCCATGAAGGGTAGGGGGGGCAAAAGTCCAAACTTTTTGCTCCCAAAAAAGCTTTTGAGCATTCCTAAAGTAAAGCTGCAATGTAGAAGCCCAGTCAGGCTCAAGCACATGGGTGTCCAGAAGAATAGCTCTCTGCACTGTCTCACTTAGCGATTTCCCCAAAGGAGCACTATACCACGTCACTCTAAGACACCCAGTACAGACACGTGGTTGAAGTAGGAAGGATTCTTTTATTGATTATGATTAACCCAAATAGCCCGACACAGGCCGTGTTTCGACTTTACTTCATCGGGGGCTTTTAGGCATGCTACATCCATAAATAAACATAAATAATATAACACACAAATATGAATCAACACTCAAAATATTACTAAATAAATAATTAAAAAATTAAAACTTAAAAAAATTAATTAAAACCTTAAAACGCATTTAAGACTCCAGGCTATATACTCTCACATCTCATCATACTAACATTTAAAAACACATAAATTAATATGATCATGCTGGAATTATAAATTATAAGATCAAAATTTATCAATACATAAATATCAACAAATGATTCAAGAAACAAATTAAATAAGATAAATTATAATAAAACTAATGATTCATACAAGAATATCCATAGATAAATAAATTAATTAAATAAAAGATAATCAAACTGACGATTCATGAAATGATGACCCTAAATGAATTACATAAAAGGTAAATAAAACTGATGATCCATGAAAGGGATTTATTTATCTATGGATATTCTTGTATGAATCATTAGTTTTATTATAATTTATCTTATTTAATTTGTTTCTTGAATCATTTGTTGATATTTATGTATTGATAAATTTTGATCTTATAATTTTTAATTCCAGCATGATCATATTAATTTATGTGTTTTTAAATGTTAGTATGATGAGATGTGAGAGTATATAGCCTGGAGTCTTAAATGCGTTTTAAGGTTTTAATTAATTTTTTTAAGTTTTAATTTTTTAATTATTTATTTAGTAATATTTTGAGTGTTGATTCATATTTGTGATGATATTTGTGTTTTATATTATTTATGTTTATTTATGGATGTAGCATGCCTAAAAGCCCCTGATGAAGTAAAGTCGAAACACGGCCTGTGTCGGGCTATTTGGGTTAATCATAATCAATAAAAGAATCCTTCCTACTTCAACCACGTGTCTGTACTGGGTCACTTAGCGATTCCTCCAGAGCCTGGTCAAATTCAGGGTGTTCAGAGAAGCTGCCCCCGACTCTTCCCCTGTAACAATACTACTAGATCGTTTCTTAGATGGAAGATAATAAACTTTGGAAATAGGTGGTAAAGCATTCCCAGAACCACGTTCTAAAGAGGTCAACTGGAGAGGCAGTAGCTGATTTAGGAAAGTTCACAAACCGTAGATTAAGTATTTTAGAGAAATTTTCCAATTTCTCCTCCTACTACTGATCATTTGTAAAGCGCTACAAGATGTAGACAGTGCTGTAGAGACCACATGTAAGACATGGTCCCTGCTCATCAGAGCTTACAATCTTATCAGGACAGCACAATAGCTGAGGACAAGAGTACATGTAGGGCAGTGATTCTCAACCAAGTCCTCTGGGACCTCCAGGACAGTCAGGTTTTCAGGATATCCACAACGAATATGCATGAGATAGATCTGCATACAATGGAAGCAGTACATGCAGATCTATCTCATGCATATTCATTGTGGATACCCTAAAAAACCCAACTGCACTAGGGGTCCCAGAATAGGAGAATAGTAAGGAAACACACTGGAAACTAAGCAGATAAGGATCTAAAAGCAGCCTCGACGAAAAGGGTCAGAAATGAAGCCTGATGGAGAGACTCAAGTAGTTTATTTCAGGCATAAGGAGCAGCAAGGTGAAAGGATCAAAGTCTGGAGTTAGCAGCAAAAGAGAAGGGCACAGATAGAAGCAATGTGCCAGAGGAGCGGAGTTCCTGAGGAGGGGGTGTAGGGAGAGATAAGAGAGGAAACGTAGTGAGGAGCTGCAGAGTGAGTGTACTTATAGGTCAGTAGAAGAAGTTTGAACTGAATACAGAACCAGATAGGGAGCCAGTGAAACGACTTGAGAAGAGGGGTTATATGAGCATATCGAGGCAGGCGGAAGATTAGCCGCACAGCTGAGTTTTGAACAGACTGAAGGGGAGAGAGATGATTCAGAGGGAGACCAGCAAGGAGGAGGTTGCAGTAGTCTAGGCGGGAAGTCACTAAGAATGGGAGTGTCTTAGTGTGTTCAGAAAGGAAGGGGCTGTCCCGAATAAAGGATAAACTCTGCATCTGCATAGATTGCACCTAAGTAGACAAAGATTCCACTCGAGCACAAGTGCTCACACAGGCTTGTTCATGCAACAAAAACTTTCTGTAGTTCCTGGGTTGCTCCTTCTACAACTGACAAATGATTAGATACTGATTCCACTGCAACTGTCCCTGCAGCCTTCAAACATGCTGTAGTTACACCTCTCAAGAAACCCTCATTACATCCTATCTGTTCTAACTAATAGACCCATCTCCTTCCTCCTCTTTGTTTCTAAACTACTTGAATGTGTGGTTCACTGCCGTTGCCGTGACTTTCTCTCCTCTCAAGCCCTCCTGGATCCTTTACAATCTGGCTTTCATCCTTTACATTCTACTGAAGCAGCGCTTGCCGAAGTCTCCAGTGACTTGTTCCTGGCAAAATCCAACGGCCTCTACTCAGTCCTCATCCTTCTTGACCTCTCTGCTGCTTTTGACACTGTTGACCACAACCTTCTCCTTGACACCCTGTTCTTGCTTGGTTTTAAGGGCTCTGATCTATCCTAGTTCTCTTCTTATCTCTCCAATTGCTCTTTCAGTGTTTGTTCTGGGTGACCCTCCTCTGCTGCTATTCTTTTCTCAGTTGCTGTACCCCAAGGATCTGTCTGGTCCACTCCTTTTCTCTCTCTATACCCAGTCCTTTGGTGCAGGGTCGTACCGATGGTGAAAAGCGCCCTGTACAAATTGCACATCGGGTGTGCGCCCCCCTCCCGCACCTCCATCTAGCCACTTTATGGGGGCGGGAGAGAAGAGGCACGCACCCGATGTGCAACACGCCAGCACACTAAGCAGGTCTGGACCCTCCCGGAGAGACCAGACCTGCTTAGTGTGCTGGCGAGAAGACTTAAGGGGCGCATTTCGGTTCTCTGCCGCTGCCTGCCACCGCTAAAGTGGCGGCGGCAGGCAACGGCAGAGAGCTGAAATGTGCCCCTTAAGTCTCTGCGCCCTGTGCGGCACCACCGCTCGCACAGGGCTTGGTACAGTCCTACCTTGGTGCACTCATCTCTTACCATGGCTTTCAGTACCATTGTTATGCTGATGACTCTCAGATCTACCTCTCTACATCTGAAATCTCTCTAGCAATCCAGACCTAGATCTCTGCCTGCCTTTCTGACATTGCTGCTTGGATGTCTCACGGCCACTTGAAATTGAACATGGCCAAAACCGAGCTTCTTATTTTTCCCCCTAAACCCTCCTTTCCCCTTCCTCCTTTCTCAGTCTCTGTGGATAACTCTCTACTCCTCCTTGGCTTGCAACCTTGGGGTCATCTTTGATTCCTCTCTCCTCTTCTCCATAAACATCCAACTGATAGCTAAGACCTGCCGTTTCTTTCTCTATAACATCAATAAAATCCACCCATTCCTTTCTGAACACAATACAAAGACACTTATCCACTCTTTAATCACCTCCTGTCTTGACTACTGTAACCTACTCCTTGCTGGTCTCCCGCTGAATCATCTCTCTCCCCTTCAATCTGTTCAACACTCTACTGCGCCATGGCTAATCTTCTGCCAGCCTTGTCATGCTCATATTACTCCTCTTTTCAAGCCACTTCATTGGCTCCCTATCTGTTTCCGCATCCAGTTCAAACTTCTCCTGCTGACCTATAAGTGCATTCACTCTGCAGCTCCTCACTACTTTCTTCTCTTATCTCTCCTTACAACCCCCCTCAGAAACTCCGCTCTTATGGCAAATTGCTTCTATCTGTGCCCATCTCTTCTGTTGCTAACTCCAGACTTCACTCCTTTCACCTTGCTGCCCCTTATGCCTGGAACAAACTACCTGAGTCTTTATGTCAGGCGCCTTCTATGGCCCTTTTCAAATCCAGGCTGAAAACTCTCCCCTTCGCTGCCGCTTTCAGATCTTGACTCACCTGATCTCCTTTGTGTTCCCTACCATTCCCCCTAGATGTATCCCATATCTACACCTACTGTGTTTTCTTTCTTGACTAGATTGTAAGCTCTGATGAGCAGTGACTGTCTCTTAAATGTCTGTGTATTTATTTATTTATTTATTTACATTCTCTTATATACCGCGCTATTCTGCATCAGTGCGGTTTACATTGAACAAACTGAAATTACATTGAACAGGGCATTATAACTTGGAGATAACTATATTACAGGGAACATGGGCTATGGAGGGTTAAGTGGCTTGCCCAAGACCACAAGGAGCACCTGTGGGACTAGAAACCCCAGTCCTTCCGGCCCAAGGTTGCTGTCCTCTAGTGGGATCTGAACCCCCGACGTTCCGGCCTGAAGTACCTTGCCCCAACCACTAGGCCACTCCTCCACTCTACTACTACTACTACTATATAGTGCTGCATATGTCTTGTAGCACTATATAGTAGTAGTAGTAGATTTCTCCAGTGAAACAATTGCTGTCCAAATCACGTCCAACAGGGCACTGCTACTCACTGGGGGGATGAAGGCTCCCCTCCGACCTCAGCGCAATTTGACTGTCGGGCCCTGACATGACCTCCGATGCCATGACACCCAAACTAGTGCTGGACACAGTGACAGGAGACTCTCCAACCCCCCCAGCTCCCTCAACGATGGCAACACTTCCACCAATCCAAGTGCTGGAAGAGAATGCTGGAGCGACTCAGCAGCAGTCGGCGGAAAAGGCTCCCTCGGCAGAGTATGCTGCTCCTGGCTCAGACTGGCATGTGAGGCTGAAAGGACCACTTTCTCATCAGCTCCAGCACATACCCCAGCAGTATTTTTATCAGGGGCAGCCCAAGGAGGGGTGCGGGGCCATGTGTGGAGACTCATTGTGGTGCTTCATTTGCAGAAGGGGCCTCATTTGCATAAATATTTCCATAATGTTAATGTGCACTAACCTTTAGTAAACATGCCTCTTAATGAGTGTCTGAATAAAGAAAGACTAAAAGATTTCTTCATTACTATAATCCAGGGCCAACTGCCAAGCACATTAGGAAGTACTATAAACACTGCCCATTTAAAACCCATAGCAAACCCACCGTATCATAACAGCACTACCAGGACACACAAAGCACCAAACCCTACCTATCAAAATACAACACTGCAAATATTAAACCAATACAACTCAGAGAATAACAATACATGACCTACTGGGGAAAGAGAACAAGTGGCACTATCAAATAGGAATTACATAAACAGAATACCTCAGCTCAGTTATACATACAGAACATAGACCATCACCAAACAAGGAATCACAATTTAGAAACAGGAAGGCAATAATTAAACTGGGAACCCCAAAAGCCAAACTTGGAATATACAACAACACTGCAGAAATAAAAATATAAATTTATTTCCTCTTGTACTAAATAAAAACTCAAAGACATTAGCGATACACATTTCCCAGAGCTGACATATTCCAGTTAATACATTCAAAATAAAAAAGTAATTTTCTATCTTTTGTTGTTTGGCCGTTTTATTTTTCAGTTGCAATTGCTCCAGTCACTTTCTTCTGGTTTCTTCGTGTCTTCTGCGAACTCTCCATTGTCTGCTGTCCATTTGTCCTTTCTTCTCTCTTCTAGGTTTTTTTCCATTCTCTCTCTACATCTGCTTTAACATACTGATCTTTCCCTTTTTGCTCTTTCCTCCATTTCTTTCTTTATTCCTTTTTCATCCACTCAAATTTCACCCTTCCATCCTCAATCCCCACTTACTCACCCAATACCCAGCCAATTGTAGATTTTTCTTACCTCCCATACAAAATATCTTTGCCCCTCCATCCTCACTCCCCCAGCTTCATCCCCTTCTAGTCCTCCCCCAACATCAGCTCCCTTCTAGTTCCAGCCCCACCCAGCATCCGCTCCCTTCTAGTCACAATCTCCCATCCCCCCGCATATGTACACACTGGAGGAGAGGAGGGACAGGGGAGATATGATTCAGACTTTTAAATACTTAACAGTATTAATGAACAAACAAATCTCTTCCAAAGACAAGGAAGCTGTAAAACTAGAGGGAATAACATGAAGCTGCAAGGGGGTAAACTGAAAGGCAAAATCAGGAAATACTTTTTCACTGAAGGGGTGGTGAATGCTTAGAATGCCCTCTTGATGGAAGTGGTTGGGGCAAATACAGTGACAGAATTCAAAAGGGCATGGGACATAAGAACATAAGATATGCCATACTGGGTCAGACAAAGGTCCATCAAGCCCAGTATCCTGTTTCCAACAGTGGCCAATCTAGATCATACGTACCTAGCAGTATCCCCAAAAGACACAGGTTCCACAATGCTTGTATTGGGGGGGCGCACCCAATGTGCAAGTTTCATAGGACGCGATTCTGGCTCGGTACAGCCCTGCTCATCAGGCATACATTAAGGACCTGAGATTAATTAATCTTGAGGTGAACAAAGTTCATTAAATGTATTAGTTATAGTTTTAGTAGTATAAGTATCCCCAGCAAACCTATGTAAGTAAAGAACTTAAATACCTAAACACTACCTTAAAACTAAGATGCAGATAGAAGTCCAGCAGCGAGATGGGGACATTCCAGTCTTTTGCACAGTGTCACAAGTATGATTTTCTCTCAGTTGGTGAATGATCTAATGTGTGCACTAGGTGCAAGGAGCTCTTTGCTCTCAGGGAACGAGTCTGATCTCTGGAGGCTAGAGTAGCAGACTTGGAGGACAAAAGGAAGACAGAGAGGAACATAGACGAGAGATACAAGGATGAAGTACTGAAGTCCCACCTCCAGCATCCCTGTTGCCAAGGAGGAGAAAGGTCACATGACAGGAGAGCATCACCCTGGTGAGGCAGGAAGTGATCCTGTAGCTATGACCTGTCCTCCAGGTGATGTAAAATCCTCTCACACTGAGGAGGTTTCTCCAGGACCATATGCCCATGAGGGAAGTGTTAGGACAGCGATCATTAGGCATGTAGATAGCTGGGTGGCTTGTGGACGTGAGGATCGCCTGGTAACATGCCTGCCTGGTGCAAAGATAGTGGGCCTCACGCGCCACCTAGACAAGGTCTTAGATAGTGCTGGGGAGGAATCTGCTGTCTTAGTATATGTTGATACCAATGACATAACCAAATTAATAGGAGTAATAATAAGAAGGAGTGAATAAACAGGTGGACAAAGGTGAGTCGGTTGATATTGTGTATCTGGACTTTCAGAAAGCCTTTGACAAGGTCCCTCATCAGAGACTTTTGGCAAAACTAAAGAGTCATGGGATAGGAGGCAATGTACTATTGTGGATCAGGAACTGGTTAAAAGATAGAAAGCAGAGGGTAGGGCTAAATGGCCAATTTTCCCAATGGAGAAAGGTGAATAGTGGTGTACCCCAGGGATCTGTGCTGGATCCGCTGCTTTTTGACATATTCATAAATGACCTGGAAAGTGGAATAACGAGTGAGGTTATCAAATTTTGCAGATGACACAAAACTATTTAAAGTTGTTAAAACCCAAGAGGATTGTGAAAAATTGCAAGAGGATCTTGATAAATTGGAAAACTGGGCATCAAAATGGCAGATGAAATTTAATGTGGACAAGTGCAAGGTTATGCACCTAGGGAAGAACAACCCAAACTATGGTTACACGATGCAAGGTTCCACATTAGGAACCACCACCCAGGAAAAAGATTTAGGCGTCATTGTGGATACCATGTTAAAAACCCTCGGCCCAGTGTGCAGCGGCGGCCAAGAGAGCAAATAGAATGCTAGGTATGATAAGGAAAGGAATGGAAAATAAAACAAAAGATATTATAATGCCTCTATATCGTTCTATGGTGAGACCGCACCTTGAATATTGTGTGCAATTCTGGTCGCCGTATCTTAAAAAGGATATAGCGATTTTAGAAAAGGTACAGAGAAGAGCCACCAAAATGGTAAAGGGGATGGAAGGATACTCCTATGAAGAAAGGCTAAAAAAGTTAGGGCTCTTTAACCTGGAAATGAGACGGCTGAGGGGAGATATGATAGAAGTCTATAAATTAATGAACGGAGTGGAACGGGTAAACGTAGATCGATTGTTTACGTTATCAGAATATAGAAAGACTAGGGGACATGCAATGAAGCTACAGGGTAAACTATTTAAGACTAATAAAAGAAAATATTTTTTCACTCTACATGTAATCAAACTCTGGAATTTGTTACCGGAGGATGTAGTAAAGGCTGTTAGTGTAGCTGGGTTTAAAAAAGGTTTGGACAAGTTCCTGGAGGAAAGGTCCATAAACCATTATTAAGAAGTGACCGAAGATATCAATGCTTGACCCAGTACAAGCATTGTGGAACTTGTGTCTCTTGGGGAAACTGCTAGGTACATATGACCTAGATTGGCCACTGTTGGAAACAGAATACTGGGCTTGATGGACCTTGGTCTGACCCAGTATGGCATATCTTATGTTCTTATGAGATAGGAAAATGTGGTAGGGAGGTTCTGGAGGCCAAATTTAGGCTTTTAGGTAGGAAGTTGAAATCCAGAACTTCCAGGGTAGCGTTCTCCGAAATGCTTCCCGTTCCATGTGCAGGACCGAAAAGGCAGGCAAAGCTCCAGAGTCTCAATGCATGGATGAGACAATTGTGCAAGGAAGAGGGTTTTGAATTTGTTAGGAACTGGGCAACATTTTGGAGAAAGGAAGGGCTTTACCTTAACTAGGATGGAACTAGGCTGCTGGCATTAACCTTTAAAAAAGAAGATAGAGCAGCTTTTAAACTAGATAATAGGGGAGAGCCGACAGTCACCCAAGAGCACATGGTTTGGAACAATGTATCCTTGAAGGATACTGGCAAAAGACTGAAGATAGGGCATTTCATCAGAGAGGTTCCAATAAAGACAAAAGTAAACCAAATGCTTTTGAGTACTGTGATGAAGCATACGCCAGTAAACCCATGGAGGTAGAAGAAAACTCTGATCTCTTTAAAGGAAATGATATACATAAAGTGCAGTTAGTGAGAAGTGCAGCTAGAGGGAGCATGCACGGAGATTCAGAAGATAGGCTGACACGCCCAGGTTGGGATGATGCAAGAACTAATTCAAAGCATAATCAGATACACCTGCTCAGAGGGACAGAATCCTTACCTAAGAAACAGCTTTATAAGCAAAGCATAGACAAGCCAGAGGGGAGAGGAGCGGCACGAGCCGCAGCAGCTGCTGATAGAGAAGAAAGAGAAAGGAGACGGCTCCAAAGAGAGGAGAAAAGGCAGTTGAACTTGCAGCCCTTGCAGGAAAGGAACAAGTTCCAGGAGAGCCAGTTTCAGGCTGGGAAGCTCCAGAAGGAAGTCTTCAGGAAGGACAGAAGGAGAACCGGGAGAGTGCCAGGTAGGGAGAATACCAGAGACACAGACCCAAGAGTTCAGAGGTCCCTTCATGCTTCTTCTCCTGTATGTGAGCCCCAAGGAGTTCAGAGGTGGGTGAACCAGACTCAGCCCAGGAGTCTAAGAGACACAGATCTGAACCAGGAACTGAGGCCGGGTCACAGAAAGGCCTGGAAGCCAGGGAGCCGTAAGAGCAGCCAAGGCAGCTGGAGAAAGGTTTGGGAACCTATAGAAAGAGTGCTTACCAAAAATCCTGTTGCATATTTGCCAGACCGGGTACAGTCAGGCTGGAGAGCCTTAGAAAGAAGTTCTGAAGTAAAACCAGGAATATATGGGGAAAGCTCAGGGGCCACAGATATCTCAGCAGAACAAGAGGCTATGCAGATAGACCCTGCTGAACCTGACCCTTTGCTAACTGAATGCCCTATAGACTGTACGTTTTGTTGTACTGGGAGTTTAGAATCCTTGAGAGAAATATAGCACGCAGGATATACTTTTGAAACACAGTTTTGTTTGACAAGCTGAAAGAAGAAGCATTGCTTTTGTTTATATAACCTGTTTTGTTTGAACCCTGCATAACTAACAAAGATTGTGAAGCATATCCAAGTTTTTGACCTATGTAAATACCTTATGTGAAAATCCTGAACAAGGTGAAAATCCTGTTGTCTTCGTTTGAACCTTTTTGTGCATTAAGGGAATAAAACCCTATACTTTACCATTCACATGGCTTACACAACTATTCATTATGAAGAAAGGGACTACTAGTACCAGAAGGCTTCTGGGCTAACAAGTTTCTACCTTCAATACAACAGTAATGTCCACCCTGACCTTTAAGCACGTGGCTAAAAGGAGGGGGTTGTGACAGTACAGAGCAAACAGCTTAAAGATTCCAAATTACCCCTGCCTACCAATAACCAGATTAATATGAATAAAATACAGCCTCTAAAATGCTTGCATGCAAATGCTAGCAGTCTAAAAAATAAGATGGGAGAGTTAGAATATATAACATAAAATGAGAGGATGGATCTGATTGGTATCTCAGAGACATGGTGGAAGGAGGACAACCAGTGGGACACTATGATATCTGGGTACAAACTATATCATAATGATAGAGCTGATCAAATTGGTGGAGGGGGTTGCGCTCTATGTTAGAGAGGGCATTGAGTCACAAAGGATTAAAGTTTTTCAGGAAAGAAAATTACTATATAATCTCTATGGATTGAAATTCCATGTAAAAAGGGGAAGGCGATGGCAGTGAGGGTGTACTATTGACCGCCTGGCCAGAATGAACAAATGGATAATGAAATGCTCAAAGAAATCAGGGAAGCTAACAAAAGTTACAGCACAGTAATAATAATGGGTGATTTCAATTACCCCTGTATCGACTGGGTCAGTGTCACGGCAGGACATGCTAGGGAGATAAAGTTTCTAGATGAAATAAATGACTGCTTCTTGGAGCAACTGGTTCATGAACTGATCAGAGGGGAAGCCATATTAGACCTAGTCCTTAGTGCAACACCAGATCTAGTGCAAGAGATAAGGGTGTTGGGGCCACTTGGCAATAGTGATCATAGCATGATTGCCTTTGATTTAATAAATGGAGGAAGGACGGCAAGGAAATCCACAGTACTACCTTTTAACTTTCAAATGGGAGACTATGATAAGATGAGGAAAATAGTTAAGAAAAAACTAAAAGGAGCAGTTGCAAAGGTTAAACATTTTCATCAAGCTTGGGTGTTTTTTTAAAAATACTATCTTGGAAGCCCAGACCAGCTGTATTCCACACTTTAAGAAAAGTGGAAGGAAGTCCAAAAAACTGCCAGCATGGTTTAAAGGTGAGGTCAGAGAGGCTGTTGTTGCCAAGAAAGCATCTTTCAGGAAATGGAAAAAAGAGCCAAATGAGAAAAGCTGGAAACAACATAAGTCCTGGCAAGTTAGATGCAAGGCAATGATAAGGCAGGCAAAGAGAGAATTTGAGAAGCTTTCTGTGGAAGCAAAAACGTGTAATAAAGGCTTTTTCAAGTACATTCATAACAAAAACTTGTGAGAGAGTCAGTTGGACCATTAGATGATAGAGCGGTAAAAGGGGCACTAAGAGGGGATAAGGCCATAGCGGAGAGACTGAATAAATTCTGTGCTTCAGTCTTTACTGAGGAAGATGTAGGGATGTTACCTGTGAATGAAATGGTATTTAAAGGTGATGCCACCGAAGAATTGAAAGAAATATCGATACACCGGGAAGATGTATTACAACTATTTGAGAAACTGAAAAGTAGCAAATCACCTGGACCGGATAGTATATATCCAAGGGTGTTGAAAGAACTGAAATATGAGATTGCAGACTTACTATTAGTAATCTGTGAACTATCATTAAAATCATCTATAATACCTGAAGATTGGAGGATGCTCAAAGTAACTCCAATTTTTAAAAAGGATTCCAGGGGTCATCCGTGAAACTACAGACCGGTGAGCCTGACGTCAGTACCAGGAAAAATGGTAGAAACCATTATAAAGTACAAAATTACTGGACATGTAAATAGTCATGGCTTAATGGGAGTCAGCCAACATGGCTTTAGCCAAGGAAGGTCTTGTCTTACTAATTTGTTATATTTTTTTGAAGGTGTGAATAAACATGTAGACAAAGATGAGTCGGTAGATATAGCATATCTGGATTTTCAAACAGCCTTTGACAAGGTCCCTCATGAGAGGCTCTTGGGGAAGCCAAAAATTCATGGGATAGGAGGCAGTGTACTATTGGTATCAGGAACTGGTTAAAAGATAGAAAGCAAAGGGTAGAGCTAAATGGACAATTTTTCCAATGGGGAAAGGTGAATAGTGGAGTACCCTAGGAATCTGTGCTGGGTCCGCTGCTTTTTATCATATTCATAAATGATGTGGAAATGGGAATAACAAGTGAGGATCAAATTTGCAGATGACACAAAATTATTCAAAGTTGTTAAAACCCAAGAGGATTGTGAAAAATTGCAAGAGAACGTTTATTAATTGGAAGACTAAGCATTCAAATAGCAGATGAAATTTAATGTGAACAAGTGCAAAGTTATGCACCTAGGAAAGAACAACCCAAACTATGGTTACATAATGCAAGGTTCCACATTAGATATCACTACCCAGGAAAAAGATTTAGGCGTCATCGTGAATAACATATTGAAACCCTCCACCCAGTATGCACGGTGGCCAAGAAACCAAATAGAATGCTAGGAATCATAAGGAAAGGAATGGAGAATAAAACAGGATATTATAATGCCTCAGTATCATTCCTTGGTGCGACCGCATCTTGAATATTGTGTGCAATTCTTGAAAAGAATATAGTGTTATTAGAAAAGGTACAGAGAAGAGTTACCAAAATGGTAAAAGGGTTGGAAGGATACCCCTATGAAGGGAGTCTAAAAAGGTTAGGGCTCTTCAACCTGGAAAAGAGACGGATGGGGGAGATATAATAGAGTTCTATAAATTAATGAATGGAGTGGAACGGGTAAATGTAGATAGATTTTTTACGCCATCAAAATATAGAAAGACTAGGGGGCATGCAATAAAGCTACAGTGTAACCTATTTAAGACTAATAAGAGAAAATATTTTTTCACTTAACGTGTAATCAAACTTTGGAATTCATTACTGGAGGATGCAGTAAAAGCTGTTAGTGTAGCTGGGTTGAAAAAAAGATTTGGACTTGTTCTTGGAAGAAAAAGTCCATGAATTATTATTATAGGGGACCCGGGAAATCCACTGTTTGCCCCAAAACAAGCATTGTGGAACATGTGTCTTTTGGGGAAACTGCTGGGTACGTATGACTTAGATTGGCCACTGTTGGAAACAGGATACTGGGCTTGATGGACCTTGATCTGACCCAGTATGGCATGTCTTATGTTCTTACAGTGTAGGACAACTATTCAGAGGGTTACCATGAGTCAATACTGACTCGTCAGCACTTAATAACAACAACAAAAATAGATCTGTAAAATGACTCCTTCCATTGTGCATGGAGGCAAATCTCCGTGTACTGCTGCATGTCCTTACCCATATTTCACAAAAGGCTCTGTGAGAATTTTCTATGTCTCAACCTGGATATCTTCATTCCCTTCTTCACAGCCTTTCTGAGACAGGCCTTCATACCTGTATTCTCAGTGTAAAATGGGGATACACTGAAAGGGTGGTGGATGCTTGGAATGACCTCCCGATGGAAGTGGTGGGGGAAAATACAGTGACAGAATTCAAAATGGCATGGGACAGACACATTGGATCCCTTTATAGCAACAGGATAAAATCAAAACAAACATAACTACCTCTTATATCTCTGTAAATAGGGGTGACCTACACGGAGCGGTGGGTACACCCCTAAACAAAGGCATGTGGAGGGGTGATCTGCACGGAGCAGTAGGTGCACCTATTCTTGCCACCTTGCAGGGCAGACTAAATGGACAATGCTGGTCTTTATCTGCCGTCATGTACTATGTTACTATTTCAGCCGATCCAAACCATACATTTTCTCACTGCACTTTTACCTGCTCTGAGGCATGTGCTAGCGCCAGCTACCTGACCATTTGAATGTTGGTTCTCCACCAGTGAATTGTCCGACACCATCTCAAAAATTCAGTGCAGAAAGTTCTTTCACTCAACTCTTGTACATGTGGCGACCCTCTGGATAGCTATCCTAAACTGTGTTCAGTCATCAGTCAGGTAGCTCATTGTTGACAGACTGGCACCCGTAGCGACTGTTATTGTATCGAGCCATCTCATTGCTGGCCTTCCTGTTTTCTGTTGACCTTCTACCTTGCCAAGCATGATGTCTTTCTCTAATGATCTATTTCTTGGCATGATGTGTCCAAAGTCTGATAATCAAAATCTTGTCATCTGAGCATCTAAAAAAAGCTTATATATGATCTCCTCTACTACTGACTCCCTCACTTGGTTTGCAGCTTGTCGTGCTGTGAGGGTGTGTGTGTATCAGTGATGCTGAGAGCTAAACTATCGGTAGTTTAACTACTGGCAGGGTCTCCCAAGATGGACAGGTCTCAGCTGAAGTGCCAGACCAAGACAAACCACCCATCTGGGCAGCAGCAGAATGGGATAGTGTTGACGGCAGAGGATCACATTTCTGTGACAACGGCAGCAACACCAAACTTAAACTGCACGGAAGACAGGCCTGGCAATCTACTTCTGTATCTTGCCATGAAAACCCAATGGATAATTACAACAAAACAAATTGCACTATAGTGCTGGAAGATGAGACCCCCAGGTCGGAAGGCACTCAACTAGCTACTGGGGAAGAGCTGAAGACTTTTCAGAGTAAAGCCAGCATTTATGATGTGGTTGGATCAAAGCCCTCGGGACGTCTGACTGCTGATGTAGCTGTGCATGAAATGAGAGTCAGAAGCTGTAAAGATGTCTTACGCATTGGAACATGGAACATACGAAGCATGAACCAAGGGAAGATGAAGGTGGTCAAGAATGAAATGGAACGTGTACAACTTGATCTGTTGGGTGTCAGCGAACTGAAATGGACTGGCATCGGGCACTTTGCATCAGATGATCACATGGTCTACTATGCTGGAAATGAAAGACAAAGAAGAAATGGTGTTGCATTTATAATAAAGAAGAAACTTGCAAGAACTGTAATGAAATACAATGCAGTCAGCGAACGCCTAATCTCTATTCATCTACGAGGAATGCCTATCAACACAACTATAATTCAAGATCGCTTACAACACGTCAGGACTGTTACAGGTACCTCACAATCTTTCCAGTTAAAACAAGGAGTACCGCAAGGATCATCCCTATCCGCGCTGCTATTTAATATTTACATGCAGCCTATATGCGACATCACTCGGTCCTTTGGCATATCCTCGCTGATCTACGCTGATGATGTGCTAATATTCACACCAATCAATGTCAAGCTCCCAGACTACACAACACTTGTAGATTGCTTTAACGCAATAGCAGACTGGCTCCTAACCCAGAATATGCGAATAAACTATAAAAAAAACGAGGTACTGATAGTCACTAAAAACAGAGAATTCTCACCCCCTGAGACCCTAAAAGTATGAGATGCAGACCTCCCAATCAAGCCCGCCATAAAATACCTTGGAGTAATACTGGACCATCGCCTGGACTTTAAAGAACATATCAACCGCACGGTGAAAACCATTTATTTCAAGATAAGGACCCTACGACATCTGAAAAACATGCTTGAACCAGACAGCTTCAGAACCATATTCCAAACCATAATCACACCCCACTTCGACTATGCGAACATAATACTTCATGGTCTTCCTAAAAACACCCTAAATACTTTACAACTTGCAATGAATGCCGCAGCCCGGGTACTATATGGCGCTTCAAAGAGCGAACATATAACACCCATCCTAATGGAGCTTCACTGGCTCCCCATTGTGATGCAGCAAGGGGTACACAGCCTATGCAAATTCAGGTAAAAGAAAGACTTACCTCAGAGTCAGCTTTAGAAAGCAGCACTAGGCACTCTGATTCACCGGAGCAAGGGAAATTCTTGCTACGTAGCAAACAAAAATCCCATCAGGAACACCTGAGTGAAAATCCCCAGGTCACGTGCAGAGCTAGGGATTACTTAAGGCAAGGTTCCAGTCAGTGGAGTAGATTGAGATTGGGAGTGGCAAGAGGAGGAGCAAGAACACGAACACCAAAGGGAACTGCAGAGAGTAGGACTGCAGGACGGGTTGCAGAGAATAGCAGGAGGTGTGGCTCTCATCAGCTGAGCAGAAACCCCAGGGGATTGCTGGGAGGAAACTCTTCTCACGGAGAACCAGGAAGTGAGTCTGACTCCAGCTCTCGAGAAGAGAGGTGCAAGGCAAGCTGTTCCAAGAGTAAACCTGCTACCAGAAATAACCTGAAAGAGAAGCTAGGAAGATCCCACTACACTAGAGACTGGTATGTGCCAGTTCAGGGCAGAGGTCACTGTGAGAGGAAAGTGTTGGGGGATGGGAACTCCAAGCACGTCTGCAGCCTAAGAAGTAGGTGTAAAACTAAGTCTCATTATACTCCTGCACAACCAGCCTGGAAGGAAAAAGCCATAAGGTATAGGGAGCCAAGTATTAAGGCAGTCCCTGCAGAGAGAAGGAATCCTCCATATGATTATAGGGAGAAGTTTAAAACCCCTAAGTGCCAAGGGCGTGGTCCTGAATATAACTACAAGCAGCAAGGTGGTTCAGAACTGTTATTCTGGGAGGAGAGCCCAGGCAGAAGATACCACAGGCCAGAGAGGTATAGTCCAGAAGGGAGAAGAGCCTCTTTTGAGTATTACAGTGATTTATCACAGGACACTGTGTCTGAGCGCCGTTTGTATGAGGAGTCTGACACAGGGAGTTTGGGCACTGCTGAAGAGAATATGATATGGGAAGACGCTAGTAATCTTCCGGAGCCCATTCCCATGGAATGCAGCATGTGTTACAAACGCAGCCTTGCTATGTGAATGAATGCAAAGAGAACTGTGTACAGGAAACAAGGATTATTTGTTTGCCATTAATTTGTTGCTCTGTTCATCTTTAAGTTTCTGTTTTCTTGACAAGTCCGAGCGGGACGGGGAATAAAACCCACTTTAAGTTTCATTCAAAAATTGCTCTGAAAGACTCTTTTGTTTATCAAGCCAGAGCAATTACTTGTTCATAGGCCCTAGGCAACCGCCTATACAGGGCAATAAGGGCTCTAACCACGGGCCCCATCACACCATATACTGCAGAATAGCATATAAAGCTCTTCTCATGACATTTAAAGTGATAAATACTTTAGCTCCTTCTTCAATGTCTAAACTCCTCCATCCCACCCCTGACATCAGAGCCAGGAGGTCAGCCGCGACAAACACCCTAGCTACACCACCTGAGGCCACAAAATGCAAACGTTCAACTACAGATAGGGCCTTTGCATACTACGCTCCTAGATGTTGGAACAACCTACCCCCCAGCATAAGAGCTATTACTGACCTCAAGCATTTCAGAAAAGCCATAAAGCATCACCTCTTCATTCTACATTTCCAAGGCTCATTATCATCCTTCTAAATGCACAGTAAAAATTGTAAATACCTCATACTAAGAAATTCTATCCTTTGTATATAGATTCTTATTTACAAATATGTACAAAGTTTCTCAAAGTATAAAGGTTACTTACAAATATGTACTAAGTTTTACAAAGTTTTTACAAATATGTACAAAGTTTCCCATGGTTAAATTCCTAGTTGTATTTGCCTGTTATATGTAAACTCATTACCGTCTGTTGCGTGCAATGAGTATTCTGTTTAATGTAAACCGCGCTGACGAAAAAGAGTGCGGTATAAAAGAACTATAAATAAATAAATAAATAAAGTATATGCCCCAACAACAGCTGCAGAAGAGAATGAAATTGAAGAGTTCTATGAACAAGTACAAGCTGAAATGGACAGAACATGCAAACAGGATATCCTGATAGTCATTGGTGACTGGAAAGCAAAAGTTGGCAACAAAGAAGAAGGCAAAGTAGTTGGAAAATATGGACTTGGCAACAGAAATGAAGCTGGAGAAAGACTGATAGAATTCTGCAAGACCAACGATCTATTCATCTCAAACACCTTCTTCCATCAACACAAGCGGCGACTGTACACATGGACGTGACCCAATGGATTGTATAAAAATCAAATTGACTACATCTGTGGAAGTCAACAATGGAAAAGTTCTATAACATCAACAAAGACAAAACCTGGAGCTGACTGTGGTACAGATCATCAACTACTAGTATGCAAACTCAAGCTAAAGTTGAAAAAGAGCAAACCACTCATGAATGCAGCAAAATATGACCTTGAGAATTTACCACTGGAATTTAAAGACTGCCTGCAAAATCGATTTGCTGCTTTAGATACAAATGACAGAGCTCCAGAAGAGTTATGGAATTACATCAAGAAGATTGTGTTGGAAGAAAGCGAGAAGTCTCTACTAAAGGTGAAAAAGCAAAAACGGCCAAAATGAATGACAGAAGAAACTCTGAAAATTGCCCAGAAATGCAGAGAAGCTAAAGCCAGAGGAGAAAGAAAGACAATAACAGAACTCACCAGAGATTTCCAACGTGCAGCAAGACAGAACAAGGAAAAGTACTACAACGACACATGCAAGGAAATAGAAGCAGAAACTATTAGAGGAAGAACAAGAACGGCTTTCCTAAAGCTACGAGAGTTAAAGAAAAAGTTCCAGCCTCAAATTGGAATGTTACAAGATGCTCAAGGTTCTATGTTGAATGATGCTGAGAAGATCAAGAAAAGGTAGAAGGAATATACAGAGTTTTTATATGATAAAGATCAAGTGGACCAACAGCCGTTTCAACCTGTACCTTATGATCGGGAACCATTGGTGATGAAAGAAAAAGTTGAAGCAGCATTGAAAGCCTTATCAAAGAACAAAGCACCAGGCATTGATAGCATTCCCATAGAAGTATTACAGCAATCTGATGCAGCTGTTACCGTACTTACAAGGCTCTGCCAAGAAATATGGAAGACAACATCATGGCCAACTGACTGGAAAAGATCTGTGTTTATACCAATACTAAAGAAAGGTGATCCAACTGACTGTGGAAATTATCGCACAATCGCTCTGATCCCACATGCCAGAAAGATTCTACTGAAGATTATTCAAAAGAGACTACAACCATACCTGGAACAAGAACTACCTGAAGTGCAAGCAGGGTTCAGGAAAGGGCGAGAAACGAGAGACATCATTGCAGATGTGAGATGGATCCTTGAAAAGACTAAAGAATACCAAAAGGATATCTATTTGTGCTTTATCAACTATAGCAAGGCTTTTGACTGTGTAACCCATGAGAAACTCTGGGCCACATTAAGAAGCATGGGTATACCAGAACACCTGATCGTACTCTTGCACAATCTGTACATTGATCAAGAAGCAACAGTTTGAACGGAACAAGGAGAAACAGAATGGTTTAAAATAATCAAAGGTGTAAGACAAGGCTGCATACTTTCCCCCTACCTGTTTAATTTATATGCAGAAGAAATCATCAGAGGAGCAGGATTGTATGAAGACAACAGAGGTGTGAAGATTGGTGGAAGACTCATCAACAACCTTCGCTATGCTGATGATACCACATTACTGGCTGAAAGTGAAGATGATCTGAAACATTTGCTTCTCACAATCAAAGAACATAGTCTCAAAATGGGCCTGCACCTTAATGTAAAGAAGACAAAGATCATGACAACTGGCATAATCAACAGGTTCATCGTTGAAGGAGAAGAAATTGAAATCGTGAACAACTTTAACCTACTTGGATCAACTATCAATAAAGAAGCAACAAGCAGTCAAAAAATCAGATGACGCATTGCTCTTAGCAGAATGGCTATGAAAGACCTAGATAAGATTCTCAAGAGCAGAGATGTCTCTCTCCATACAAAGATTTGACTTGTTCAAGCCATGGTATTTTCAATAACATCATATGGATGTGAAAGCTGGACAGTGAAAAAGATACACAGGAAGAAAATTGATGCCTTTGAATTATGGTGCTGGTGGCGAATACTGTGTATACCATGGACTGCCCAAAGAACAAACCAGTCGGTACTAGAGGAGATCAAACCTAAGCTTTCTTTAGAAGCTCAGATGACAAGACTTCGACTTTCATACTTTGGACACATCATGCGAAGAGAGAGATCATTAGAGAAAGACATCATGCTTGGCAAGATAGAAGGTCAACGCAAAAGAGGAAGGCCAGCAATGAGATGGATCGATACAATAACAGCAGCTACGGGTACCAGTCTGTCAAAAATGAGCCGCCTGACTCAAGACCGAACACAATTTAGGATAGCTATCCAGAGGGTCGCCATGAGTCGACTCCGACTCGACGGCACTTAACAACAACACTACTGACTGGTTTGTTCTTCAGGTATACACAGTATTCTTCGCCTGCACCATAATTCAAAGGCATCGATTTTCTTCCTGTCTATTTTTTTCACTGTAGTCAATAAAACACATATGGATATCCTTTTGGTATTCTTTTGTCTTTTCAACGATCCATCTCACATCCATGATAATGTCTCTCATTCCTCGCCCTTTCCTGAACCCTTCCGGCAGTTCTCGTTCCAGGTATGGCTGTAGTCTCTGCTGAATGATCTTGAGTAGAATGATCTTGCTGGCATGTGGGATCAGAGCGATTGTACGATAATTTCCAGTTAGTCGGGTCACCTTTCTTCAGTATTGTTATAAACACAGATCTTTTCCAGTCAGTTGGCCATGAAATTGTTTTCCAAATTTCCTGGCAGAGCCTTCCAAGTATGGTAACAGCTTCATCTGATTGCTCTAATACTACAATGGGGATGCCATCAATGCCCAGTACTTTGTTCTTTGATAAGGCTTTCAATGCTGCTTTGACTTCTTCTTTCATCACCAGTGGTTCCTGATCATAAGGTATAGGTTGAAATGGCTGTTGGTCCACTTGATCTTTATGGTATAATAACTCTGTATATTCTTTCCACCTTTTCTTGATCTTCTCAGTATCATTCAACATGAATCCTTAAACATCTTGTAGCATTCCAATTCGAGGCTGGAATTTTTTCTTTAACTCTCGTAGCTTTAGAAAAGCCAATCTTGTTCTTCCTCTAATAGTTTCTGACTCTATGTCCTTGCGTATGTCATTGTAGTACTTTTCCTTGTCTTGTTTTGCTGCATGTTGGAAATCTCTGTTAAGTTCTATGATTGCCTCTCCTTCTCTGGCTTTAGCTTTTCTGCATTTCTGGACAATTTTCAGAGTTTCTTCAGTCATCCATTTTGGCTATTTTTGCTTTTTCACCTTATGTAGAGACTTATCGCTTTCTTCCAACACAACCTTCTTGATGTCATCCCATAACTCTTTTGGAACTCTGTCATTTGTATCTAAAGCAGCAAATCAATTTCTCAGGCAGTCTTTAAATTCCAATGGTATATTTTCAAGGTCAAATTTTGCTACATCCATGAATGGCATGCTCTTTTCAACTTTAGCTTGAATTTGCATACTAGTAGCTGGTGATCTGTACCTGACTGAAGACTGAACACAATTTAGGACATCTATCCAGAGGGTCACCATGAGTCGACACTGACTTGATGGCATTTAACAACAACAACCACAGTCAGCTCCAGGATTTGCCTTTTCCATCATTGTCTTCCACAGATGTAGTCAATCTGATTTCTGTACAATCCATTGGGTGAAGTCCATTGTACAGTCGGCGCTTGTGTTGCTGGAAGAAGGTGTTTGAGATGAATAGATCATTGGTCTTACAGAATTCTATCAGTCCTTCTCCAGCTTTGTTTCTGTTGCCAAGTTCATATTTTCCAACCACTTTGCCTTCTTTGTTATCAACTTTTGCTTTCAAGTCACCCATGACTATCAGGATATCCTGTTTGCTTGTTCTGTCAATTTCAGCTTGTACTTGTTCATAGAACTCTTCAACATCTTCCTCTTCTGCAGCTGTTGTTGGGGCATATACCTGAATTATATTTGTGTTAATGGGCTTTTCTCGTAGACAAATAGAAATTAAGCATTCAGTGATTGCATTGTATTTCATTACAGTTCTTGCAAGTTTCTTCTTAACTATAAATGTAACACCATTTCTTCTTTGTTTCATTTCCAGCATAGTAGACCATATGATCATCATATGTACATGTGGGATTTTCAAATCTGGCATCATGGGCAGCAGAATGGGGAGGCCACAGGGGCCATGCCACCACCAATATTTTGCCTCAAGATCTGACGAGTTTGGGGTTGGAGCCAAAGATTGGTTGGGTTGGCCTCTGCTGGCACTTACATGTGGAAAGTCCTGAGCGAGACTCTTCTGTGAGCCAGTGAATCCAACTGCACTCCTGCATGCCCTGACACACATTTTACAACAGGTTCCACGTTCAGTACAGCCTTTTGTAAAACACTGGGATAAATGTGGATGTCCCTACCTGGACCTTCCATTTCCCAAACACAGCCTTGATGCAAAATGGGGCTTACTCTACACTTAACATATTTCGAGAGGTGGAAGAGAATATATCTTAGCAAGATGCACCGTAGAAGGTTTAAGTTGGAATTTAGATATGTAGAATCAGTTATATAGAAGTGTAAACTGGCATTTGTGCATCTATTGGCAGCTGTGGAAATTGCGAGCTCACCTTTTCTCCTTGAGTTGTCAGATGTGTCTATCTGTTCCTTTCAATGGGAAAATATGACGAGTATAAACATCAACAGTTATATTAATATAAATAAATTTGCAAAAACTCATGAGCTTTAATAAAAAGTACCAGAAGAGTTTTACAATTCTACTCCTTAAGTAATATTAAGATTTTATAATGTAATTATTAGTGCTGAGAGGTGTTATCATTGCAGTAAGGAGAAGCATGACTGGATCAGTCTGTTCATTATGATACGGGGGAGGGGAGCGTTCTCTAGCTCCTCCTTTGGGCACATCTGGAGCAAGGTGTCCTACACATTTATTGTAGGTGTGACATGGCCTTGAAGAGGTGGGAAAACACTGCAGTAGCTCTCTCTTCCCCTCTCCCCCCCCACACTCCCTCTCTTCCTCTTTCTCTCATTCCCCCTACTTCTCCCTTTCTCTTTTTGTCTCTTTCTCCCTCTCTCTCTCTCCCTCTTAACCCCTCCCACTCTCTCCCCCCTCCCTCTCTCTCCCTCTTGCTCCTTCTCCCTTTCTCCCTCTCCTTCTCAGTCTCCCTTTCCCTCCCCCTTTCTATACCTCTTTCTTCTTGCCTCTCTCTCCGTCCTTCCTTCTCTCTCTACCTGCCTCCCTTCCTCTCTCCCTTTAGACCTCTCTCTCTCCCTCCCTCCCTCCCTCTCCCTCTCCCTCTCTTTCTCCCTCTCCCTCTCTCTCTCTCTTTCTCACCCTCTCACTCCCTCGCTCTCCTACACTCCCTCCCCCTCTCTCCCCCACTCTTTATCTCCCCTCCACTCTTTCGCCCTCCCCCCCCCCTCCCTCTCTTCCTCTCCCTCCCCCTCACTCACTCTCTCTCCTTTCCATCCCCCTCTCTGTCCCTACCCCTCTACCTCCCTCGCTCTTGCCTCTCCCTCCCTCTCTCTCCCCTCCATCTCGCCATCTCTCCCCATCTCCCTCCCCTCCGCCTCCTCCGCCTCCTTCTTCCCCCTCCCTCTCTTCCTCCCTCCCCCTCACTCACATCTCTCTATCTCCCTCTTTCTCTCTCTCCCTCTCCTCCATCCCCTCCTCTCTCTCTCCCTCTCATTCCCTCTTCGCCCCCCTGTCCTTTCTCCCTCTTCATCATCTCTCCCCCTCTCTCTCCCCCTCCCTCTCCCTCTCTCATATTCCCTCTCTCTCTCCCCCTCCCTCTCCCCTTACCTCTCTTTCTCTCTTTTTCTCCCTCTTTCTCTCCCCTACCATCCATCTCTTTCCCTCTCCATCTCACTCTCAACCTCTCCATCCCTCACTCACTCCCCCTCCCCCCCTCCTTCTCTCCCTTTCCCTCCCCCTTCATCTCTCCCTCTCACTCTGTCCACCCCTCTCCCTCCATCTCCCTCTCTACCTCCTTCCCTCTCCCTCACTCTCTCTCTCCGTCCACCTCCCTCTCCCCCTCCTTTCTTCTCCATCTCCCTCTCTCTCTCTCTCTCTCCCTTTCCCCTTCTCTCTCAGTCCCTCCATCTCTATCTCCTTCTGTCTCTCTCCCTCTCTTCCTCTTCCTCCGTCTCTCCCCCTCCCTTTCTGCCTCTCTACTTCTGCCTCCCTCTCTCTCCTTCCTTCTCTCTCTTTTTCTCCTTTCCTCTCCCTACCATCCATCTCTCTCCATCCCTCTCCCTCTCCCTCTAACTCTTCCCATCCCCACCTCTCTCTCCTTCTCCATCCCCACCTCTTTCTCCCTCACCATCCCCACCTCTCTATCCCTCTCCATCCTTCTCTCTCCCTCCCCCTCTCTCTCCCTCCCCTCCCCCTCTCTCTCCCTCCCCTCCCCCTCCCTCCTTCTCTCTCACTCCCCCTCTCTCTCCCTCCATCTCCCTCCTTCCCTTTACCTCCCTCTCTCCCTTTCCCTCCCCCTCCCTCGCTCTCCCCCTCAATCTCCCTCCCTCTTTCCCTCCCTCTCTCTCCCTCTCCTTCCCCCTCCCTCTCCTTCCCCCTCCCTCTCTCTATCTCCCTCTTCTTTATCGATCCTCCCTCTTCCTCCCATTCCCCTCCTCTCCCTCCCTCACTTCCTTCCTCCATCTCTCTTACTCTCCCTTCCCCTCCTGATCCCTTCCTCTCTCACTCCCTCTCTCTCCTTCTCCCTAATCTCGCTCTCTCCTACTCCATCTATCTCTCCCCCTCACTCTCCCCCTCCCTACCTCCCTCCCTTCACCTTCCTCTCCCTCAATGCCTCCCCCTCCCTCTCTATCTTTCTCTCTCCCTCTATACTCCTCCCTCCATCTCTCTCCCTCCCTCCTTCACCCTCTCTTCTCCTTCTCCTTCTCCTCCCCCTCTCTCTTCCTCTCTTCCTCTCCCACCCTCTCTCTATAAACCCCTCCCTCTCTCACTCTCCCTTTCTGCCCTGCCCCGCCCTCCCCCTCCACCGTCTCCCACCCCCTCTTTCTCCCTCACTCTCTCCCTTTCTATCCCCTTTTCCACCCCTCTCTCTCCCCTCCGCCCCTCCCCCGCCTCTCGCTTACCATCTCTCTCTCCCCTCCCACTCCTTCTCTCTCCCTCTCTTTCCCTCTCCCAGCCGGCTTTCTCCCTCTTCCTTCTCCCTCTCCCACCCTCTCTCTCCCTCTCTATCTCTCTCTCCTTCTCCCCTCCACCTTCCTCTCCCCCTCCGTCCCTCTCTCTCTCTCCCTTACCCTCTCTCTCTCTCTTTCTCTCCCTCCCGTAAGTATCCCTCCCTCCCCCTCCCTCTCCCCTACCTCCTCTCCCCCTCCCTCTCTCTCCCCCTCCCTCCCACTCTCCCTCTCTCTCTAGCTCCTCCACTATCTCCCTCCCCCTCCTTCTCTCCCTCCCTCTCTCCCTCCCTTCCTCAGCCCTACCCTTTCTCCTCCCCTTCCCTTTTTCCTCTCCCCCTGTCTTTCTCTCTCCCCTCCCCTCATCGCTCTCCCTCCATCCCCCTCCCTCCCTTCCCTCTCTCTCCCTCCCTTCCCTCCTTCCCCCTCTCTCTCACCCGTGTCCCTCCCTCTCTCTTTCCCTCCTTCCCCCCCTCTCTCCCTCCCACTCCCCTCCCTCTCTCCCACTCCATCCCCCTCTTCCCCCCATCTCTCTTTTTCTCCTCCTCTGTCCCCCTCCCTCCATCTCTCTCCCTCTCCCTCCCTCTCTCTCTTTCTCTCTCCCCCGCCCCCCCTCCTTCTCTCCCTCTCTCTCTCCCCGTCCCTCCCACTATCTATCTCGTCTCCCTCCTTCCTCTCTCTTGCTCCCTTTCCCTCCACCTTCTTCTCTCTCCCCTCCATCCCTCTTCCTCTCTCTTCCTCTCCCTCCCTCTTTTCCTCTTCCTCTTTCTCTTCCCTAACTCTCTCTCTCCTTCTCCCTCCCACTTTATCCCTCTCTCTCCCTCCCTTCCTCTCTTCCTCTCCTCCCTATCCCTCCCTCACCCTCCCTCTCTCTTCCTCCCCCTCCCCCTCTCTCTCTCTCCTCCCTCTTTCTCCCTCCCTTTCTCTCTCTCTCCTCCACTTCTCCCTCTTTCTCTCTCTATATGCCCCCACTCTCTCCCTCCCTCCCTCTCCCTCCCCCTTCCTCCCTCTGCTACTATCCTCCTCTTCCCTTTCTCTCTCCCCCTCTCTTACTCTCTCCCCTCCCTCCTTCCTCTCTCTCTCTCTCTCCCTCTCTTTCTCGCCCTCCATCCCTCCTCCCTCCCTCTCTCTCCCTCTCACTTTTCTCATCTTTCCCCTCCCTCCCCTCTATCACATTCTCCCTCCATCACTCCCCCTCCCTCCCACTCTTTCTCTCCCTACCCCTCCTTCTCTCTCCCTCTCTCTTGCTCCCTTTCCCTCTGCCTTCTTCTCTATCCCCTCCATCTCTCTCCCTCTCTCTCCCTCCATCTCCCCTCTCTTTCTCTGTCCTCCCTCCCTTCCACTCTATCCCTCCCCCTCCCTCTCTCCCTCCCTCCCTCTCCTCACTCTAGCTCCCTTCCCTCTTTCTCTTTCCCTTTCTCTCTCTCTCCTTCTCCCTCGGCCTCCCTCTCTCTCTACCTCCCCCTCTCTCCCTCCCCCTCCTTCTCTCCCTCCCTCCCTTCCTTCCCTACCATCTCTCCCTCCCCTGCCCTTTCTCTCTCCCCTCTCTTTCTCTGTCCCTTCCCTCCTCCCTATCTCTCTCCCTCTCCCTCTCCTTCCCTCTCTGTCCCTCCATCCCCCTCCCTCTCTCTTTCTTCTCCACCCGTCCCACTCTGTCCCCCTCCCTCTGGTTCTCCCTCCATCTCTCTCCCTCAACTTCCCTCCCTTTCTCTTTTCCCTGCCCTTCACCTCCCTCCCCCTCCCACTTGCTCTCCCCCTCCATCTCTCTCCCTCTCTCTCCCTGCCCCTCTCTATCCCTCTCTCTCCCTCCCCCTCTCCCTCACTCTATTTCCCTCTCCATCCCACTCTCTCTCTCCTCCTCCTTCCCTCCCTCTCTCTCTATTTTCCTCTTCCTCCCTTTCTCTCTTCCTCCCCCTCCCCCTCCTCCTCCCTGTCTCCCATCCTCCCTGTTTCTATGTCCCTCTTTTCCCCCTCCCTCTCTCTCCCCCTCTTTCTCCTCGTGCCCTCTCTCCTTCCCCTCTGTCCCCCTCACTCTCTCTCTCTCTCTCCCTCCCTCTTCCTCGCCCTCGCTCTCCCCCACCCAACCCTTTCTCTGCCTACTTCTCTCTCCCTCCCTCCTCCCCTCTCTCTCTCCCTCGCCCTCCCCCTCTCTCTCTCTCTCCCTCGCCCTCCCTCTCTCTCTCTCCCTTCCCACCTCTCCCCTCTCCTCTCCCTCTCCCTTCCCACCTCTCCCTCTCCTCCCTCCCTCTCTCTCGCTCCTCCCCTCCTCTCCCTCCCGCTCTCTCTCTCTGGCCTCCCTCCATCTTCTTCTCCCCTTCCCTCTCTCTTTTCACCTCCCTCGCCCTCCCTCACCCTCCCTCTTGCTTTCCCCTCCATCTCTCTCTCTTTCTCCCCGTCCCTCTCTATCTTTCTCTCACGCTCCCTCCCTCTGTTTCCCTCTCCATTCCTCTCTCTCTCTCTCTCTTTCTTTCCTTTCTCTCGGTCCCTCTCTTTCTCTCTTTTTGCTTCTTTCTCTCTCCCCTCCCTCTCTCTTCCTCTCCTTCCCCGACCCTCTCTTTCTCCCCTCTCTCTCTTTTTCCCTCTTCCTCCCTCTCTCTCTCCTCCTATCCCTCCCCTCCTCCCCATCTCCTGCCCTTCCTCTTTCCCCCTCTCTCTTTCTCTATCTCCATCTTTTACGCCTCTCTCCAGCTCTTTCTCTCTCTTCCCCTCCCTCATCCTCCCCCTCTCTATCCCCCCCTCTCTCTCTTTCCCTCTTCCTCTCTCTCTCTCTTTCTTCCCCACACTCCCTTTCTCTCCCTCCTTCTCTCTCCCTCTCCTTCCCCCCACCTCCTCCTTCTCTCTCTTCCTCTCCCTTCCCCTCTCTCTTTCTCTCCCTCTCCCTCTCTCACCTCCCCTCCCTCCCCCTCCCTCTTGCTCTCCCCTCCATCTATCTCCCCCCCGCCCTCTCTCTCTCCCTCTCCCCTCCCCCTCTCTCCATCCACATCCCTCTCTCTCTCCTCTTCCTTCCCTCTCTCTCTATCTTTCTGCCTCTCTCTCTCTCCCCCTCCCTCTACTTCTCCCTTCCTCTCTCTCTCTCTCTCTTTCTCTCTCTCTTTCCCTCTTCCTCCCTTCCTCCCTTTCTCTCTTCCTCTTCCCCTCTCCTGCCCTCCCTCTTTCCCCCTCCCTCTCTCTCCCCCTCTTTCTTCTCTCTTCCTGTCCTTCCCCCTTCCTCTCTCTCTCCCTCTCCCTCTTCCTCCCTCTCTCTCTTTCTCCCCACCCTCCCTTTCTCTCCCTCCTACTCTCTCTCTCCCTCCCCCTTCCCCCTCTCTCTCAATCCCTCCGTGCCTCTCTCTCTTTCCCTCCTACTGCCTTTCTCTCCCTATTCCTCCCTCTCTATCTCCCCTCCCCCTCTCTCTTTTCCACTCCCTTCGCCTCCCTCCCCTTCTCTCTTCCTCTCCCCCTCCATCTCTCTCCCCATCCCTCTCTCTCAGTTCCCTCTCTCTCTCTCTCTCCATCTCCCTCCCCCTCTCTTCCTCCCTCTATTTCTCTCCCCATCCTTCTCTCTCTCTTCTCTTCCTTATTTATTTATTATTTATTATTATTTATTTGGCATAAATTTATACACCGCTCCTTCCAGCGATCAGAAGCGGTCCTTAGGTGGACAAGACAAGGGAATATGTACAGCATAAATTTAGGAATACAGTATGATTACGGTAGAGGGGACTAACAACCACCAGATCACAGTTATACAATTGATTATTCAATCAATTACAGATTGAGCAACCAGAGAGGTTATAATTGTACATAGAGATCGCAAAAATACAAGCAATTAGCAGAGCAATATATACATATAAACAATTTTTTTTTTTTTTTAAGAATCTTCAAGGATGTGATGCATCAATGAGAAATAGGTTTCCTATTAACCTTATGCATTAAGAGGTAGGCAGGCAGCATGGGAAGATTATAGTTTGAGATCGTCTAGGTGATGCCGTACTACGATTGGAACAGGTGTGTTTTTAAGCTCTTTTCTGAAGGTGTGTAAGTCTTTTGTCTTGCGTAACTCGTGTGGCAGCCGGTTCCAGAGCATAGGTGCTGAGTACGTGAATGCCCGGTTGCTCGTCCATTCTTTGACTGATCTTATGCTGCTGGGTACGCAGAGTGTGTTTAGGTTTGCAGTCCGTCGGCATCTGTTGGAGGGCTGGGTGGTGATTAGGATATCGAGAAATGAGGGAGATATCTTATGGATAATTTTGAATGTCATTATCAGCATTTTGTAAATTATTCTTGCTTGTATGGGGAGCCAGTGGAGCTCTATAAGAACTGGAGTGATGTGATCTGTCAGGCTCTTATTCATAATAATCCTGGCTGATACATTCTGCGCCATCTGTAGGATGCTTATTGATTTTTTCGGTAGCCCTTGTAAAATAGCATTACAGTAGTCCTTCCCTCTCTTCCTCTCTCTTTCTGCCTCTCTCTGGAGGAGTAGCCTAATGGTTAAGAACACGTGCTTGGGAACCCAGAGACCAGGGTTTAAGTCCCACTAGCACTCCTTGTGGCCTTGGGCAAGTCACTTAACCCTCCATTGCCCAGAAAAATACACGTTATCAATGTCCCTGTTTAATGTACATTACCAAGTTTAAGTTTCAATGTAAACTGCTTTGATTGAAATGATATAGCAGTATATAAAACCTAATAAATGAATCTCCCTCCCTCCCTCTCTCCTCTCTCTCTATTTCTCTCTTCCAGTCCCTCCCCCTCCCCTCTCTTTCTCCCCCTCTCCCGTCCTACTTCTTTCCCTCTCCCTCCCTCTCTATATCTCCCTCTTTTCCCCCCTCTCTCTCCCCCTCTTTCTCTCTCTCCCCCTCTCTCTTACCGTCCTTCCCCCTCCCTCTCTCTCTCCCTTTTCCTCCCTCTCTCTCTCTTCCCCACTCTCCCTTTCTCTTCCTCCTTCACTCCCCCTCGCACTCCCCTCCTTCTCTCTCTTCCTCCCCCTCCCCCCTTTCTCTCAATCCCTCCGCCCCTCTCTCGCTCTCCGTCCCCCTCCCTCTCTTTCCCTTCCACTGGCTTTCTCTCCCTCTCCCTCCCTCTCTCTCTTCCCTTCCCTTCACCTGCCTCCCCCTCACTCTTGCTAACCACCTCCATCTCTCTCCCTCTCTCCCCATCCCTCTATCCTTCTCTCTCACTCTCCCTCTCCCTCCCTCTCTCTCTCTGAATATCCCTCTTCCTCCCTTTCTCTCTTCCTCTCCTTCCCCCTCACCCGCCTCCTCCCCTTCTCCCGCCCTCCCTCTTTCTCCCTGCCTCCCTCTCTATATCTCCCCTCTCCTCTCCCCTCTTTCTCTCCCTCTTCCTCCCTCTCTCTCTCTCTCTCTCTCTCCCCCACCCTCCCTTTCTCCTCCCTCCTTCTCTCTCCCTCCCTCCCCCTCCCTCTCTCTCTTCCCCCTCCCTCTCTCTCTTCCCCCTCCCCCTACTCTTTCTCTCTCCCTCCCTTCCCTTTCTCTTTACCCTCTCTCCCTTTCTCTTTCTCCCTCCCTGCCCCTCCCTCTCTCTTTCCCTCTCCCCCTCCCTCTGTATCCCTCCTTCTCTCTCCCCCTCCCTCAATCTCACCTCCCTCTCCCTCTCTGCCTCTCCTTCTAACTCCCTCTCTCTCTCCCCCTCCCTCCCTCTCTCTCCCTCTCCCTCGCCCTCCCCCTCCCCCAGGCCAGTTAACCTCTGTGGTGAGTAAATTATTGGAAGAGCTGCTGAAAAGAGAAAATAGTGAGGTTTCTGGAGTCCAGTGGATTACAGGAGCAGATGCAGCATGGATTCACCAGAAGCAGGTCTTGTCAGACAAATCTGATTGATTTCTTTGACCGAGTGACTAGGGAGTTGGACCGGGAGTATAGCTTAGAGCTCTAAGTATGTGGTGTTGTTTAGATTTCAGTAAAGCCTTTGACATCGTTCCACACAGGCAACTTATAAACAAACTGAGAACCCTAGGGATGGACCCTAAAGTTACTGCTTGGGTTAGAAATTGGTTGCGTGGGAGGTGGCAAAGGGTACAGGTAAATGGAGCTCACTCTGAAGAGAAGGAGGTTACCAGTGGTGTGCCACAGAGATCTGTCCTGGTCCGATTCTTTTTAACATCTTTCTTAGTGATATAGCGGAATGGCTGTTGGGTAAGATTTACCTCTTTGCTGATGATATCAAAATCTGCAATAGAGTAGACACCCTGGAAAGTGTAGATAACATGAGAAGGGTTCTAGCTAAGCTTGTAGAATGGTCTAGAAATTGGCAGCTGAGATTTAATGTACTTTTGTCCAGTAAAGAAGAGTCGGAGCTAGATGTGATTATGTCTGATGATTTTAAAGTAGCTAAATTTATTTATTTATTTAAACGGATTTCTATACCACGTTTTCCTACAATCAAGGCGGTCTACACCGCAAACAATCAACAAAATACTGTGTCTATTGTACGCAAGCATTGATCGGTGAGAGCGTTTGTGTGTAGCTGGTCGATGATTCTTGGTGAGCTATTTACAACATGCGCTATTTACAGTACTATGTACATCGGGACTTTGCTTCGATATTATGAACATGTCGCGGGGGGGAGGTTGGTTGAGCTGGGGTATTGTCTGTTGCACAGTTTAAGTGACGTCACCGTAGTGCTCTATGAAGAGAGTTGTCTTTAGCAGTTTCCTAAAGTCCTTAATGTCTGTTGTTGACCGTAGTTCATCAGGGAGGGCGTTCCAAATTGTTGGTGCCGCCTTTGATAAGGCTCGTTTTTCGGTGTCCATGCGTAACTTGGTGGTGTCTTTAGGCTAAATAGGTAGAAAGGCAATGACAAAAGCTAGAAGGATGCTTGGGTGCATAGGGAGAGGCCAGCAGAAGAAAGGAGGTGATAGGGCCTAAGTATAAGTCTTTTGTGCGAACTCATTTGGAGTATTGTGTGCAATTCTGGAGACCGCACCTTCAAAAGGATATAACAACTTGGAGTCGATGCAGAGGGTGGCTACTAAAATGGTTAGTGGTCTTCATCATAAAGCATATGAGGACAGACATAAGGATCTGAATATGTATAGAGGAAAGGTGGAATAGAGGTGGTATGATTGAGATGTTTAATTTCCTCTGAGGCATAAATGCACAGGAGAAGAGCCTCTTTCAATTGAAAACAAGCTCCGCTACGAGGGGACAATGAAGGAGGGTGAAAGGAGATAGACTCAGGAGTAATATGTGGAAATATTTTTTTTACGGAAAGAGTGGTAGATGTGTGGAATAGTCTCCAAGCAGAGGTGGTAGAGATGGAGGACAGTGTTGAATTTAAAAAGATATGGGACAAACACAGAGGCTAAAGGAAAAAAGGGGACTATTGTAGTGGTTGATATGGAAGGGCAGACTAGATGTCATGTTTCTATGTTTCTCCCTTTCTCTCTCCCCCTTCCTCCCCTCCCACTCCCACTCCCTCTCCCTTTCTCCCCCTCCATCTCTCTCTCCCTCCTCTCATTCTGCCTCCCTCTCCCTCCCTCCTTCCCTTCCTCTCTCTCTCTCTCTCTCCCCCTCTCCCTCCCCTCCCTCTCTCTCTCTCTCTTCCAACCTCACCCTTCCCCCTTCCTCTCTCTTCCTCTCTCCCTCCTTCTCTTCCTCTCACTCCCCTCCCTCCTCCTCCCTCTCTCTTCCTCTCTCTTTCCCTCCCTCTCCCTCTTGCTCTCTCTCCCTCTCCCTCCTCCTCCCTCTCTCCCTCCCTCCCTCTCACTATCTCCCTCTCCATCCCTCCCCCCCTCTCTCTCTCCCTCCCTTCCTCTCTCTCTCTCTCTCTCTCTCTCTCTCCCTTTCTCTCCTTCTCGCTCCCCTCCTCTCTCTCTCTCTCTCTCCCTCTTCGTCCCCCTTCCTCTTCTCTCTCTCTCTCTCCCTCTCTGTCCCCTTCCTCTCTCTCTTCCCCTCCCTCTCGCCCTCCCTCCCTCCCTCACTCACTCTCTCCCCCTCTGTCACTCTCCCTCCCTCTCTCTCTCTCCCTCCCCTCCTTCTCTTTCTCTCACTCTATCCCCCTCCCTCTCCCCTTCCCACTCTCTTTCCTCCTCCTCCCTTCCCCTTCTCTCTCTCTCTCTCTCCCTCCCTATCCCCCTCCCTTCCCCTCCCTCTATCTCACATCCCTTTCCCCCCATGTCCCTCTCTCTATCTCTCTCCCTTCCTCTCTCTCTGTCTCTCTCTCTGTATTGTTTTGTTTATGTCTGGCTCAGTTTCCCGGTTGTAGAGGTTTTTTCAGACCTTTGATGTCTTTTTGGGCTCAGTCGACTGTTTGAGTATTGTTTCATGTTATCTTTGCTGTCTGACTGGCTCACCCCTTTTGTTGAGTTGTGCAACTGAGGTCTTTCTTCCTCTATAACATTATTGTTTTTTTGCTTTTTCTTGGAGACTCTCATTTTATGTTTGTTTTTTTGGTTTTGTTTTTTTATGCTTTTTGTTTTGTTTTTCTTTCTTTTTTATAATGTTCTGAATTTTGGGTGTCTTGCTGGGGTCTTTCCTTATTATTTTTTCAAGCCTATTTTGGCTCCTTGGGGAGATTGTATTTAGATTTATAGTGTGACTATGGAATCTGCTCCACCTATTTGGCAAGAGACTTTGGGGTATGTTTACTAAACTGTGGTATTGGACTCCGCGCGATGTCGGAGCCGTGGCTCCGATATCGCACAGAGTCCGCTACCGCAGTTCAGTAAACATACCCCTTTGACTTTTTCAGTAGACTAAGTGCAAGAATTGTTGAGAGAACCAACCCTATCGAAACCTCAGATGAACATGCCTCTTGGACTTCTCTACAAAAATTGTGGAAGCATCAAATAAGAGCCGAGTTACATCAGGCTACTTTATTAGAATATTTTCGCAGAGAACATATTTCATGTGGCTTTCGTCTTAAAAAAGAGCTACAATTGTTTGTTGAAGATGATCATTTTGTAGAGAATTGTAATAAGATCTTGGACAAGTGTTTGTTAGATCTGATGGTTTTGACAGTCAATGCCACCAAAGCTTTTAATGAGGCGACAGCTATTGAAATTGATCAGAAGATAGCCACTCTTAAAGCTGTTGAGAAAGATGATGTCTTTACCTCTCAATTTTAGCGACTACAGTCCCAGATGGAATCTTTTTGTTAGGAGATTAAGAGGTTCAAATTGTCCAAGCTGCATAGAGATGATACAGACTATAAGACCGGTTTTGTTTAGTTATGGATGCAGCCGGATCGGAGGAAGCTGCCCCACATGTCCTTCGAATATTCCAATGACTCAGCTCCATCTGATCATCCTGCCTCTGGTTCAGAGGATTTTTTAGAACAAGGAAAGGGCACCCACAAATGCAAAGGCCGAGGAAAATAAAACAATGGCCAAACACCATCCCATTGTCCCTGGACCCAATTACAACCGGCTGTGGATCCTGAGGGCTTGTAGTTAACCTGTCTTCTCATACTTTGACGCCTTTACAGATACAGGTACTGGAGAAAGATCTTTTGTCCTGCGTCTTGAATTGTTATTGCTATGTAAATTGCAATTGAAAGCCCGGTGGGAAAATATGCTATAGTAAATTACAAATTGAATGTGAAAGCTTTTTTTTTTTGTTGCGGGAACATTACGGTCAACTTTCATCTATTTTATAATCTTTAGAAAAGCACCGCTACGCTGTTTTTGTCTGAACAAGGATTTACATTACCATTTAATAATCGCTCTACACCTGGAACTCCCACCAAGGTTCCATCTTCATCCAACTTTTACAAGATAATTTTGTGGAGGCTTGAGTTTTTGATCAGATATTACCATAAAATTAGAATAAGCTTACACCATGGTAACGTGGTTTTCATAGTCTATCACCATATTAGAACCACAGGCATTTATCAAAAGGCTGTAATGGGCTTCCTGAACATCATAATCTAGTTGGGCTGAATAAAAGGATGAGATAACGGTTTTGTTGTGTTGGATAATGCCTAGTCCTACACTCAAATAACTGTTGCTAAGAGTATCGATCGTCCGTCAATTAAGCTGAACCTTACAAAACGAACGTATGTTCCCATTTGCCTTGGTTTGCTGGATAGCCACTCTACCCTTCCATCTTTCAAGCGATACATACAAGAGAAAACACATACTCAGGGCTGTTGTGCACAAACCATTTGCTGGTGAGATAAGACTGAAGAGTCTTTGTGTTGTTTTCTTTATGTTGAGAATATCCCCTGTACCTCCAAATCATTTTTAATATTTCTTCCCAAAAAACTTCATAAGTGACCGATCAAATTAAATCCTCCATGGTAGTTGCCCATAATTGTCCCCCTTGATGTGGGTTCGATTCTTTGAACCCCTATTCCATATACATGGTTGAAAAAATTCTTTTTTACATTCCCACCTGTGTATTAGATCCCCCTCCTTAATTTTTTGACGGGACACTAAATGACCACTTTCTCTCCAGATACTGAGCCTGTATGGTCATGATAGTAGATTTGGGCCTAATCTGGGTTTAACCTTTATGGTCTATGATTGTGTTGTTTCTATCTACCTTAATTATATACCAGTTTACTCCCTCAACACACTGCCCCTAATTGAGGGTGGTTGCGGTTGAAAACATCTTGTAGCTCATACACAGTCCCTGAGTGGCTTCCAAAAACTTACATTCATGGTTCATCCAACTTATTACATTAGCTGAATGACACAAGAATTCCATGTATTCAGCTTATATTAGGGCGAATGTATTATCAGCAAATCAAAAAATGGGTTTGTATTGGAACCCCCCCCCAGTGAACACTACCCATTAGGTCTTCCCTTTCCAAAACTTTTCGCGCAATAGATATCATATATGTGAGCATACCTTTTAAGAGTGGATAATGTGTCTGGCAGGATGGACCATGTGGACCCATTCCAAACCACCGATCTCCCCGTTTGATGGGTTACGAATATAAAAAAAATTGGATGAATGTTTTTTGTTTAAATTATGGACTGGTGTCCATGGAACAACTTGTATATTGCGTCGATAACCTCACGCATCGGGGCCCTCAAATACATCTTGCATGAATAAGTATCAACTTCCCTTATCATGTCCGCCAGTATTATTATTTAGTTATTTAACAATTTGGGTCGGCCACTCTTTATAAACACCAACACCCCCCGCCTTTTCCTTCAATCAAAACGCGGCTGCTCAGTCACAAGAAATAACAAAATGTTTATTCAGGCAAGGGCAACAAACACAAGTAGAAAACATAAAACAGTACAATGGTCAATCGTAGGAAAAATAACAAGGGTTGTAACAAATAAGGCAAAAATATAGTTTAAAATAATTAAAATAAATATCAATATATTTAGTCAATTGTTGATGATCCATATTTGGTTCAAAAGTGAAAAGTGATAACTGTTTTCAAATTGTTTATACGTAAAGATCCTTTAAAAAAAAAAACAGATCAAACCATGTGAGCTTAAATCAAGGAGGGAGAGAGGACTTCCAACACATTAAAAAGGGGCCGGCCAAAGCATGCCTCTTTGTGAAGGTAACATGTTGCATGATTTTAGAGTATTTTTTTTTTTTTGGGGTTGCTTGAGGTTGTTAGATAGTCTGGATAACCTTCTTGGTGTCTTTTTGGTTATATCATGGGAGTAAGAGGTCATGAATCGGCTGATTGCAGAACTGTTGTGTGGTCATTTTGCATATATTTATGATTAAATTTATACTTATAATTTGCGAAGCGATTATTGGAAGCCATGTGGAGTTCTTTAAGGATGGGGGTAATGTGTTCATTAATTTGAGGAATCCATTGACTATCCTCACTCTTGCTGTATTTTGTGCCCTCTTGAAGTGGCTTGAGCAGCATGCTTAGGCAGTCCATTGTAAAATAGGGGTTTTGGCAGAAAAGAAAATCCAGAATGGGGCAGTAATGAGTAGCCTGACAAGTAACTGTTTCGAAAGTGATCATAACAGATAAGAGCCGCTTAAGTCGTCTACATTATCTTCATTTCTTTGTAATACGCGTTTTTAAAACAGTTTTTTCTTATAGGAGAACGCAGGTTAGCTTCTTATC